>CAUYRH010023891.1:0-36699 GCA_963574655.1 Perodicticus potto | reverse complement strand
TACCTAGTGGAGTTAGGTGACTTTTACATCTTTTTTGATGACAACTTTTGGTGGAGTTGAAATGCTGTTTTCATTCTGCATTTATGTGGTTTGGTGCTTTGTTCAAAGCTAAGTGTTTTCAGGAAATTATGGTTTGCATGTATTTCTTTAAAGTCTAAATTTTGACTGCTAAGAAGTTTCTATTATACAAAATTTCATTTAAAAGGTTTTTTTTTTTTTTCTGAATCCAGGGTATTCTGAAGATTGAACCCTGTGTAAAATGCTACCAAGTGGCAAAAAGCAACAATAAACAGTTTGACTTTTAAAAAAACAAGAGAATACTCTTCATAATTGGGTCAGTGACCCTGTGCGTGGGGAGGGCTGCCCTGTGCGGACATTGTTTGGCTGCCGAGACTGTGTCCAAGCAAAGTCACCCCATCCAAGAGGTGACCTTTCACATCACTAATGCCTACTCATTAGGAGTTTTTTCTTTATTTTTATCCTAACATTGTTGACTCCCAGGACAGGTGAATTATATACTTTCTATGACAATTTTCTGGCAGATGGTCATAAAATATTATGGTCTAATGAAGTCAATATGTTACAACAATTCTGACAATGGAAGTACAGTAACTTTACTTTTTAACTTAAGGAATTAGTGTAATGATCAAGTGATCTTGTGCATTCAGCAACATCTAAAATAGCCTGTGCTCCTAAACAGAACCTGTGAGTAATGAACTCATGGGTAAGGACTTTTACATGTGAAATTAAAAAAAAAAAACTTGTCAGTAATGGTATAGTGCTAATATTTAATATTCTTACTGATGTTCATATTGCTTGTTGTTTTTTAACATGCCAGAATGAAATTATTGGATTTCTAATTTAAATCAGCCACTACCTTCATTACAACATGAATCGTTATATAATAGCTATTATCTTTTTACCATTAATAATCCATAAGGTATTATTTAAATGTATTATAAATATTTGTATATGTTCTTATGAAAAATTCATCCAGAAAAAATTTAGTAAAATTTAAATGCAAGAATTATTTCAAAATGCTAAAAATTCTAAGACAAAATATTAGGCTATTATAAAATTTCTCCCAAGATAAGACAAAATTTTAAAAATCATTTGAATCTAAAAAGAGTAAGTAAAAACTACTAGAGGAGAAAAAAATGAAAGAAAACATTGTTAAACCACATTTGGAGAAAATGGATAGAATGCTGGAAAGAAATGGGCCTCAGAACTACTGTCGTCTGGCCAGGCCTGACCGGCCCCTCACTGCAGACCGGGCCTGCGTCTGACTTCTATTCCTGTGCCAGTCAAGCTGACGAATTTTTCTAGAAAAATCAAAAGAGAAAGACTCAAAGAATGCTCTAGGCCAAATGTGCTTTCTGTCAAATCAGGTAGTAGCTGATTGATCCAAATTTCTAACAAAGGGACACTCAATCCTTGTTGGAAAATATTCTACCTCGGAGAGACTTGTCGTCCTTCCAAAAGAACAGGGAGGATACTGTCAGAAATTCATTACACAGGACTTGTTCCAAGAGGTAGGGAAAAATTGACTATAACTCGAGTCCTTTATCATCCTTAAAATTCAATATTTACTTTGTCTGTTTTATAAATAATGAAGAGAGAAAAAATAACGAAGAACATGAATATGGGCAAAGGCTAGCACACACTAGGTGCAGCTCTGGAGCTGAAGGGCCCTTTAGGGCCGTCTTGAGTTGGTGGGAGTCACCGGGCCTGTGGTCACCCACAGCCACCAGTCACTGGGTGTGGGCAGCCTGCAGCTTCCCTGAAGGGCCCTCCCAGCAGCCAGAGGGGCACGAGGAAACGCATCACAGCATCCGCACAGGCTGTCACCACAGCCTTGTTCGATTGAGCTTAAAACAGGGGCCAGAGCAGAAGCTATCGCATGGGACTTTCATGAAAAGAAGGCTGGGTTCTCATGAGAGGAAGCAGAGACTAGACATGAAAAAGACAGGAGGGCATGGGGCTAGCTGGCAATCCTCGACAATCTTTGTATTTGTACAGCTACTCAAGTCAGAAATGGGAATTATAATTTGAATTTTCATACAGTAAGAGAATTTTATTTCCTTTTTAGGGACATTAATTAAAATTGGGTTATTTTATTTTAAGTATATGAATGATGGCAATCCTATAAAATTTACATAGTTTTTATCTAAATTATATATATGTTTCTATTGTGGGAGAGAAAAGCAAACTGATGTTCCAGCAGAGTGTGGATAATGGAGAAACTGTTCTGCATGTATCCAGGCAAACTAATTCTTACTTCTCTCTCTCTCTCTTTTTTTTTTTGAGACATAGTTTTACTTTGTTGCCCTTGGTAGAGTACCATGGTGTCATAGCTCACAGCAACATCAAACCATTGGACTCAAGGGATTCTCTTGTCTCAGCCTCCTGAGTAGCTGGAACTACAGGTACCCGTCACAACACCCAGCTATATTTTAGAGACAGGGTCTCACTCTTGCTCAGGCTGGTCTCAAACTCCTGAGCTCAGCAATCCACCCACCTCAGCCTTCATCCTGACTTCTTAACAGTAAACGGACTTTTCTCTAATAACTTATTGTATAGGTCTTAGGGCTTTAGAAGGCATTTTTTTTTTTGCCATTTTAATTTTATTGTACTAGCTTCAAATAGGTTGCAGGGGCAATAGGGAGACAGATTGCCAGGGCACGACTATGGTGTGGCCAGAGAGATGCCTTGTGAAGCAAAATTGCTTCCATGTAGCTCTTGCCGGCCTTCTGAGAAGTCTGATGTGGTGAAGGTCAACTCCCAAGTTACTGAAATGAGTCTCAGAGCAAAGTCTTTCATGCAGACGTTCATTACCATTTTCTGTAATAATTGAATAGCCACAAAACAATTCCTGCTTTCTCCACTGTGGCCTCTCCCTGAGGTCCCGGCTCACTGCCATTTAGGTGTTTATACCTCTGGTCTTCAGGGAGCTGCCCTCAAGGCAGACATGACATTGTTCAGTTCTCCCGAGAGTTCGCCTGGGCACCCAGCTATCCTCCCGTCGATGCCGGGCACTGGCTTAATTTAAGAGGCACTCCTAAAACATGGAAATTAGCTTTGCTAGACGTGTAGACCCTCCACAGAGGTGAGGCGCCTCTACATTTTCATGTGTCTTGAGTACCAATGATGTCACCAGCAGAATCCACTCCCAACTCAGTATGCTATTTAGCAAGCCTCCGGCAGGGGTCTGGCTACAGATAGCAGGGCACTCAGCAGCCTCCTCCAGCCTGCCCTTGGTGGCTAGATTCCTATTCATCACCCCTGGGGTGTGACTTTCATTCAGGTCAGGCAGGTGCACAGGGGTGTCCCCCAGGTTCTGTGCATGCAGTCACGTTCAGATGGAAGGTCTGTTCTTGTTTGCTCTGTAAGGTTGCTGTGGACACAGAGTCAAGTTCCTTTGAGCGTCTGGTCAAAACATTTCCTTATTGTTTTGCAAGTGTTTCTGTTGAATTAAATAAGAAGACACCTTATTTCCTATACATAATTGATTCATTCACAGAGACATCACTGCAAACAGCAGCACAGCTCCTGCCTGCATGAAACTCACCTGACACTAGCCACATTCCATAAAGCACGTGGGCTGAGGCGCACTGGACAGCATGTCAGCTCCATGTCTGAGGGCCACTTCAAACAGCAAAATGGTCAGCAAAAACGGCACAGAAATGTCAAATAAATAAATGAAAACAAAAGACTATACCAAAAGGATACACATTTCCAGTCTGAGAGCCGGAGCAAGAGACAGTGAGGGGCCCTGTTCCACCTTAGCTGGGAACAGGTGCATGGGGACACTCAGAACACTCCTTTTTCTGTTAAAAATCCCTATCTGTGTTGAAATAAAGATTTAAAGAATGTAGGCCAACATAACGTAGACAACAGGTAACTCCTCTGATCCCAAGCACAGAGGTAAGTATTCCTAACTGGAGTGCTTGCTTTCAGAATGTTTTCCTTGGATAGCCCTGTGGGCTTATTATTTGATAAAACAATTATTTTATAAAAATGGGATCTCTTTCTATATATGGTTCTTTTCTCACTTATACAATCATACTGTTTTCTGTTTTAAGCTAGGCAGATAGATCTTATTGATTGTAACAGGTATCAAGTAGGTTAAATACAGTTTATTGCAATGATGCTCTTTGGAAAGTCATTTCTGGGGTTTCAGACTTTGTTTTTGGACAGATCTTTGCCAAATTGTATGTTTGTTAATAGAGCTAACGCAGAGAGTAGAATGACTAAGAAGACTCCACCACTCAGCTGTAAGAGCCAATGTTTCAAAAAGGTTTTCCCACATGTATTGTGATGTTAACTATGCCTGAGGCTGCCTAAAAAGCAATTGGTTTAAGGTCGGGCATCATGGCTCATACTTGTAATTCTACTCTTCTGGGAGGCTGAGGCTGGAGGATAACTTGAGCTTAGGAGTTTGAGACTAGCCTGCGCAATATAGTGAGACCCCATTTCTATAATAACTTGATTAAAAATTCACCCAGGCAGGGTGGGTTACACCTGGAATAGTCCCAGCTCCTAAGGAGGCTGAGGCAGGAGGAGCACTTGAGCCCTGTGGTGTGAGGTAGCTGTGAGCTATGGTGATGCCACTGCACTCCAGCCTGGGCAACAGAGGGAGGCTCTGTCTCTAAGAAAAAAAAAAAAAAAAAGGAAAGGAAAAAAGGAGCAATTGCTTTAGAAGCCAGAAATTTCCCATGATGAGACATGAAAGGGAGACTTGTCATTTGAACTCCCAGATTTTGGTTTCCTTACACATTGCCCCACACGCTGGGACAGCAAGAAGCTTTCCAGGCAACCAGAGCAAGTCTCGTAATTTCCATATTAAAGTCCTTCCAGTGATTAGTTTAAGAGTGGTTGAAGATTGAGAGATAAATGCTTTCGGAATTTCACACGCCCATCCTGGAGATCAGGGGCAGTGTCCCCCAAGGGTGCGGCTAGACAGTGGTGAGGACAGCTCCCCGGCTGCTGGGGGACAGCCCTCCACTCAGACCACTGCCATTTACTGACCCTCTGCGCCTCGGTTGCCTAAAGTGGCGACGATAATCCCTACTTCCTAGGTCACCAGGAGGATTCCAATGAAATTGGGAAGATGGCAGTGCTCAATACATACTCCCCAAACGAAGCATGATAAGGGGCTGTTCCTTTCCTACAGTCTCACATAAGTAATGTGGGTTTTCTTTCATAGAAAACAAACTAGTCCTTCTACCCGGTTCCATATGCCAGACCACTAGAGTTGGCAGGAGACATCCTGGCTTTCCTCGCAGGTGGCCCTGTGACGGCCGTGCCGCAGTCGGAACGTGCCTTTGATTCCTGTTCTCTCTTTGATTCCTGTTCTCTCTTCTTTCCTCTTGGAACCCTCGTGCCCCGATCATTTCTCCTCTGTATCCCTCCCAGCCTTATTTCAACAGTGAAGAGAGGGTGATGAGCAGAGTGTGAGGTTCGGTAGGGGGATGCCCGGTGGAGAAGGTGCCCTCTGGCGGCCCCACTCAAAGCCCCTCACCACCAGGCACAACTTGCCTCCCTGCATCTGAGCCCGAGGACGGGCCCACCCAGGCTCCCTTCCACCGTCTCTCTTGAAATTAGATTGCTTACTGCTTTCTCTTATTAAAAAAAAAAAGTCTGCTGTTTTTTTTGAAAAGTGAGGAACCTGGCTTCTGAGAAACATTTGGAGAATTTATTTTCTGAGGGCAAATTGTAAGGTAGATGCTTCTCCTTGCCCGCCCTTTCCCCTCAGCTGTGCAGCCGCTGAGCCAGCTCTATCTGCCTTTGTTTGGTATTCAGAGCACAAGAATAGTGGTCATGAATATCAGCTAAGAAAGAGGGAAGGGATTTTAGGTGGAATATCTTAACCCCAGGAGTGTGGCCCACCCCGGGTGGTCATGCTGTTTGTTTAGTAGGTTGTGCTGGATGTTGGAAACCAGGGACTAAAATGTGATGACAGCCTGAAGGAGGGAAGATATTTTACACTTGGTACAAGCACCAGGGAATCATTTACTTTCTTTGAATATTGTATTGTCCACTTATTTGGTCAAATAGGGTTAGACATCAGG
Organism: Perodicticus potto; assembly: GCA_963574655.1. NCBI lineage: Eukaryota > Metazoa > Chordata > Mammalia > Primates > Lorisidae > Perodicticus > Perodicticus potto. Next base: position 30,628 of record CAUYRH010023891.1, on the reverse strand, counting down.
ACACGCTGGACAGGTCCCTTTCTGCAGGGGCTCAGGCACCTGCAGCAGCTGGTGGCCGGAGGCGTGTCGTCTGGCTTGGTTTTATTTTCTGAGATAGGTGGTGGACAGGTAACATAGTTACAGAGATAATCAGGCAGGTAAACAGACAAATACATAGGTAGACAAATGAAACAGAGACATGTCAGAAGATTTTCTTTAATAGCTCCTCATTTATGAGAATACCACTCACACAGGTTTGCCAAGAATGGGAGGAGTGTATTTCATTCTCAAATGGGAAATGGAGCTGAGAAACTAGTGTGCAATAAAATTCCTAGCGGCGGTATTTCCTATGGATGATTCTTAAAGCATAGAAAAGTGAGGAAAATATCAATTAGAAATTGGAGAAACAGTTTAGAAAATTAGAAAAATTGGGGGGTTTTAGATGCCAGATGGGCAGGGTCCCCCGAGTCACCCCGATGCCTGTCCCCCCTGCTCTCCAGCAGGAGCAGGCCAACCAAAGCTCCCTCCCAGCCGGCATCTAAGAAACCCATCTGCAGCTCCAGCCAGCCTCTGTCACCAAGAATACAACTGGGGTGGTGTGCTCTCATGAAAAGGTGACAATCTGGGACTTGGCCCAGACTGAATCCTCCCGCGACGGAAGCAGTGACCCTGTAATTGGACGACTTCCCCCGTGTCCAGACCACCACAGAGACCCAGGGCACAGCACAAGCTCATGGTTCACCAGGGGTCACCTTCATGCTGTGAGAACAAAGTCAGACTGAGCCAGGGCCCCAGCTGCCTGGTTCTGCTGTGTAAACACAGGGCGGACAACAGGACGGCCAAATGTTAGGGTCCCCGTGCGATCCATTGTCGGATTACAGACATGGCCATAGACTCTGCTCCAACTGCTCTCTCTCAGCCCTCCCGTCTTCTGCCTCCTCTGCCCCCTCATCTGTTAGCTCCTGAACATCCTCTTCTGGGACACCTTTTGGATTTTTTGGCCCATTGCCCAGTGCACCCCAAATGAGCCTGGTTCCTTTAACGGGACATGGTCTCAGCAGAGGCAGCCCCACTGTGGTCTGTGTGGTCACTGGATGGAGATTTTCTCATTCATCCCCACAGCTAAGACTCTCGTGACCGGGTGAGGGCAGAGGAGGTAGGGACCAGTCTCCTGTCCCACTTTTAACCGCCACACTCGTCTTGGACTCCTGCACCCCCTCCTCTGTCTGAGGCCCTCGCTAGTAGAAACTGGGAATGCAGGCTCATAGCCCTGCTCTCAGGCGTCCAGGGAAGCTAGCTGAGACACGCACAGCATCCATCACTGTCCCTGGCTACTTGAGAAAACCCTGTGAGGGACCGGCCGGGCAGTCCCTCCCACCGCCCCCACACTGCCAATTCAATTAGGCATGCTAGAAGGAGGCAGTGTTATTCATACACCACCGATTGTTCCCAAAGTAAACAGAGTTGGGAGGAGGTCTCTGATCCTCCTAGTGCCTTTAGCTGGGACACAAAAGAAAAAAAACTCCACAGATACCAGGGTGGGACATTTGATCTGAATTCTGATCTCCATTGCAAGCTCCCCCATCAGATCGTGTTGATTTCTTTCTTTCCTTTTCTGTCTCTCTCTCTTTTTAAGCAGCCTTTACAGATAAGTATCCTGGGTGTGCATACGCAAACCCAGCAGGGCTATTTTACCCCTTTCTGGGTAACAATGCCTGGAAGTCCCTTCTCACCCAGGGCACCCCCTGCTCCACTTTGTAATGGGTGAAACCTCATATAACCAGGAAGCGGATCCTTTAAATGGTGTAAACGATCCTGTTAGACTATAACAGACCAATAACTTCCCAATTAGCAATAAATAATCCCTGCTGAAATAAAGGGTGACATTTGTATTTTGTAACGTGATAACCAAATAAGCCATGGCCTGGCCAGCCCCATCTGTTTATCAGTTTCCCTGGGTGCAAGTGGACCCAAGACAAATGCCAGTTTTCCTTGGATAAATTTTACAGCTGTCCTGACACTGCCAAAACACACAGCAGAGGTAAGAGTAGGGCCGTGTACTCCTGGACAGGAAAGTCAATTTTGAGGGATGGATTTAGACAAGAGCCCATGACCCTCCAACTCTTCCCTTCAGCCTAAGTTTTGTGTGTTTATGAAGGGGTTCTTTTCCCTGGAAGGAAAATGAACCAATTCAGGGAACCCAAAGTTCAACCGAGCAGCGTCCTGGCCCTGGGATGGCTGCAGCCTCCCATCTAGGGGGGCAAAATGTGACACAGAACATCCAGCTCTGTCCCAGCCCCAACAGCCCACTGATGCGCTTGGGGCACCCGGACATTCATTTTCACGTGTGCCGCGTCTGACCTTCTGGGACCACTGCATTCTGACGCCCAGTCCAGGTTGTCTCTCAAGACGCAGCATCCTGGAGCCTCAATTTGCCTTGGGAGGGCCTCAGAGCATCCAGCCAGGGCACAGGAATGAGGCTGTGAAGAGAATCACCCAGAGCCTTTGAGATACAGGGATTCTCGGGCCTGACCCCAGACCTAGTGACCAGAATCTCCAGGGGTGAAGGACTTGTCACTTTGTAACTTCTGACACAGCATTAGATTTTACCTGCAATCCTCTTTTAAAAAGGACGTTAAGGAATGAATCCCAGATGCTGGGCAGTCACTGGCAGTCGGTCTTTACCAGCAGCCACTGTGAGGCACAACTGTCCAGAGCTGCTGGAGCCCTTTTTGGGTGGAGCATCTGACGGCTGATGGGAGCATGTGCACCGAAGGCCTGCACCTTGCCCCACTCAGGGCCACCCTGCACTCCATTGCAGAACCCCCAAGACTGTCCTCTGTGGCTCCCTTCCACAAGCATTGGTCCCAAGCCTCCTTCCTAAATACCCTGCAAATTAAATGACTGCTCAGAGGGAGAGCCTTATCTCGGATGCTTGGGTTTAGGGTATGACAGTCTGGAACAGACTGTTCTTGTGTAAGATTCAGCCTGTCCACAAATTGTCTCCATAACATTACAAACACCTGGGCACCTTGACCCAGCATGACGGGCCCTGACCAGGCCCCTTGGAACAACCCTGGGAAGGGTAAGTGGGTCCCGTAGTGCCTTTGCTTCCACGTCCTGCCAGCTCTGCTGTTCCAGGGATGGAGTGACTCACACTATGGTGTTTCCTCCGTGGCATCGCAGCAGTGGTGGGAAGACACCAGGGAGACCAAGTGAGAAAAGCAGTCTCCCAGACCTACCTTCAAGGTTGTTGTGTTGTTAAATTTAATACTGTCTGTGAGGTAGTTGGATTAGCACAGACAGGAAACCAAGCACTCCCTAAGTGTGTATGTGGGAGGCGCCTCCCCGGCCTGTCTCACACCTATGCATGTGTGGGTGCATGCCCATGGGAAGGACCTGGATGGAAGATGTATGGATGTTCAATGTATGCCCAAGTGCAGAGATATATGCAGGTACGTGTGTCTTTGTGTGTGTGTGCACACGCATGTGTGCCTGCCTGGGTTTATGCAGAGAATGTCAATAACACTGGGGCTGTCAGGGATTTGAGTCTGAGGATAGCCTAGGGGATCAAGTAGAAGGGAACTTTCGTCCCTTCTTAATTTGTCTCTGACTGGGCCTGTCATCAGGAGGTTCATAACCTAGATTCACAGAGATGTCAAAAATGGTCAAAAGGGAACTCAATAAGATTAGTTGGCCTTCAGCTTCAAGGTGCACGTAAGAGTCATCAGAGTTGGCTCTTCTTTAAGACGATGTGGAAATTCATTTATTTACTCAACAAATACATTTGGGGTGCTGAAAATATGCTAGGAACCAGGAAAACACAGCTGAATCTGTAGGATTGGTGAAATGCTTTGGCCACCTGAGGAAATACACCTTTTCCAGGGGAAGCAGAAGGGTGTAGATAAACATCACCCCCGCCCTGCAGTATGAGCTGTCATAGAAGTACGACATGTGCCAGTAGCAGAGAAGAGAGAGTGGTGGGCTTGGCCGCCCTCAGTCAATGAGGGCTCTGAAGATGTGGTATTTAGGCTGAGACTTCCACATCAGAAGGCTCCACTCAAGCAGAGGAGAGTTAAGACAGAAGGAAAAGGAAGAGCACAGACTCGGGGGCTTGAGAAAGTCCCACAGCACTGAGGGGTGGCAGTGATTTGGTGTGGCTGGTGTGTATGGAGGAGGCAAGTGGAGAAGAAGCTTCCTCAGGCTCCTGGTGAAGAGACCAAGAAAGCACAACTGTTGTCCCAAGTCCAGGAAGGCAACAGCAAGACCAGCCATGCACTCGGGGAGGATGAGTAGCGGCAGCGTGAGGGTGGCGTGGAGAGAGTGAGAACACAACACTGCTTCACAGCGTCGGGCTGGGACTGGACCACGGCCAGGACAGAGGACCGATGATCCATGCGAGGCCGTGTGAGACATCATATTCAGGAGCTATTGACAAGACAGAGAAATTATCAAGGCCACTCGCATCCCAACCACACTGTTTTGATCCGTATAGATTTGTAGTATAACCTGAAGTCTGGTAACATGATGCTTCCAATTTTTTTTTTTTGTCATTTCTTAAAATTGCATTGGCTATTTTTATTTTTTTCTGGTTTGATATGAAACAAAGTACTATTTTTAAGTTCTTCAAAGTAAAGTGTTGGTGCTTTGATGAGGATTACATTAAATCTGTAGATCCCTTTGGGTAGTATGGAGGTTAACAATGCTGACTCTTCCCAGCCATGAGCATGGTATGTTCTTCCCTTTGTTAACATCTTCTGCTATTTATTTTCTCAGGGTTTCATTGTTCTCACTCTAGGGATCCTTCATGTCCTTTGCTAGGTATATTCCCAAGTATTTCATTTTCTTTTAAGTTACTGTGAAAGTTATTGTCCAGAACTATGTTGGTAGCAGTTGTGATGGTGGGCTCCCTTGCCTGGTTCCAGTTCTAAGTGTAAAAGCTTTCAGTCTTACTCCATTTATTGTGATGTTGGCTGTGGGTTTGTTTTAGATGCCTCTATAAGTTTAAGAAAGGTCTTCTTTATGCTTATTTTATTGTGTGCTCCTATCAGAAAAGGATGCTCAATTTTGTCAAATGCTTCTTCTGCATCTATTGAGAGGATTATATGGTCTGTGTTTTTGCTTCTACTTATGTGGTGAATTACATTTATGGTTTTGTGTATTTTGAACCAATCTTGTATCCCTGGAATAAAGCCTAGTTAATCAGGATGTATAATTTTTTTGATTCATCGCTATATCTCTTTGCTAGGATCTTGTTGAATATTTTTCATTGATAATCATTAATGATATTGGTCTGTAGTTTTATTTTTTGTTGGTTCCTTTCCTGGGTTTGGTATTAGAATGATATTTGCTTTGTAGAACACATGGTGGGGGGGTGTTTCAATGTTTACCCAATAGAGATATAGATCTATGAAATAGAATAGAGAATCTAGAGATGAAGACAGCACATGCCACCATTTGATCTTTGATAAATCAAACAAAAGCGTACACTGGAGAAAAGAGTCCTTGTTTAATAAATGGCTGTGGGGAACTGGTTAGCCACATGTAGAAAACTGAAACTGGACCCATACCTCTTACCACTTATAAAAATTGATTCTCTCCAGATACAAGCTTTAAATTTAGGGCACTAAACAATACAAATTCTAGAAGAAAGTGTGGGAAAAACTCTTAATGCTATCAGCCTGGGAAAAGAATTATGAAGAAGAACCCCCTGGGAATTATAGCAAAACCAAAGTAAATAAATTGGCCATGATCAAGCTAAAAGCTTCTGCACAGCTAAGGGTTCCACAACTAAAGCAAACAACCTCAGAATGGGAGAAGATATTTGCATGCTACTCACCTGACAAAGGAATGATAGCCAGAATCTACGGAGAACTCAAACTAGACAACAAGTAAAGAACAAATAACTGCATGTATAAGTGGGCAAGAGACTTGAACAGAGACTTTTCTGAAGAAGACAGATGAATCACCAACAAACGCATGGAAAAGTGCTCATAGTCCCTAATCGTCAGGGAGATACAATCAACACCACTCTGAGATTTCACCTAACCCCAGTGAGAATGGCCCACATCACAAAGTCCCAAAGCTGCAGATGCTGGCGTGGATGTGGAGAGAAGGCAACACTTTTGCGCTGCTCGTGGGACTATAAACTAATACAACCTCTATGGGAAGAGATATGGAGAATCCTCAAAGAGCTAAATGTACACCATCCATTTGATACTGCAATCCCATTACTAGGTATCTACCCAGAACAACAACAACAACAAAAATCATCTTACCATATGAATATTTGCACTAAAATGTTTATAACAGCTCAATTCACAATTACCAAGGAGCGGAACCAACCCAAGTGCCCATCAACATAGGAATGGATTAATAAACTGTGGTATATGTGTACCATGGAGTACTATTCAACCATAAAAATGATGGAGACTTTATATCTTTTGTATTTACCTGGATGGAGCTGAAGAACATTCTTCTTAGTAAAATATCACAAGAATAGGAAAGGAAGTATCCAATGTACTCAATATTAACATGAAACCAATTGATAAACAGCTACCTGCCCACATAAGAGAAAAACAATTACATTCAAGCCGGTGGGGGGAGAGGAGATGGGGAGGAAGAGAGAGATTGGTGAAGACTTGCCTGCTGTGCACAGAAGGAGGGTGTCAGCGCACCCCTGGGTGAAGGGTTCAGCCGCAACTTGAGCGTTACCTTAGAAATGCAGACAAGGAACTCTAATCATTTGTACCCTCATATTAACCTGAAATTTTAAAAAACCTACAAAAACATGGTACAATGATTTGAGAATCGTTTGAAAGCTTGAGATTGGGTTGTACTGATCTGTGGAATAATAACAGATTTTATGAATCTCAAATTCAGTTAAAAATGACATTCGTGCCTACACACACACACAATCACGGCCCTACTTTGTGAGTGTGGTTGTATTCATATCGTGCCTGAGGAGAATGTTTATAGCTTCCCTAAATTTTCAAAGAAATCATAAAAAGACAAAGAAAAAATGAGTTCCAGAAACACTGTTCTAAATGACTTTGTTAATTTACCTCTCAATGTATGGGGGAAATTGGAAACCCATTTGGGGTAGAGATACTTGCTCAAGGATAGAAAACAATTACACTAACCAGAAGATAACATCTGGATATTCTAAGGGCATGTGGTCCAGACAGCACCTCTTATTTCACAGAGTATGTTGAACTTAGTAAGTTCAAATATGACTGACTATAGCTCTTGCTCAAAAGGGTGCCCAGTCCACACTCAAAGCTTTAGCCAGGGCCTCTGCTACTTCTTCAGGCCAAAGGTAAAAATAGCTCCACATAGCTTTTATTTCATTTCAGCAGTTATATCAGCACATTTTTAGAGATAAAAAATCTGCTTTTACAGTATTTATGTTTTTTCTTCTTACTATTTGAAATATATTAGAATCTTTAAGGCTAATCATTTAGAATTTGATTGACGAAATTAATGACCCGTGCTAAGTGAATTTAGATAGTTCAACAAAATTGTGTTTGGGCTCTGTTTGAGTTGTCGGGGCCCTGGCTGGCACACTTAATCATGTACAAGGTTTGGCAAGAGTGTCTGGGGATGACAGGCACTGCACAGTTCCCTGGGCCACCAAGCAGGGAGCTGTTAACAGAACCTATGTCTGATGGGCTGAGGGGAGGAAGTGGTTACTAGAACCCCAGGAAAGTAAGTGCTGCAGCCAACAGCACAAGAACACAGCCCAGGCATGACGACCCCGTGGAGAGAGAGGTGGGGAACACCCCGGCTCACCTCCAGTCTTCTCTGGGGCTCCCACGGGCTGAGCCCCACTATGAGCCAGAAGTCTAGGCGCAGTCTGCTAGGACCGAGCAGGTGGAGAAAGCGGGCCGTGTGTCTGGAGGAAAGTCTCCAGCAGGGATGCTTTTTCCTCGAGAGGGCCAGCTGTGTACCCTCGAGCGTGAAGTGACATGGAAATCCCGGTCCTGGGGACTTTCTATCTGTCCTCTCATAGGTCACGTCCACTGCAGCCACACACCGTCGTGCCCTGCAGACTGGAACCGAGTTTGCGTAGGAAGCAGACGCCAAGAAGTCAGTAACAGAGCCAGAGACTTGCTGCAATCAGCGTCTGCAGAGGCCGGATGGAAGAGAAGCAGGACGTGGCACGGAGACCTGCTGATGCAGGAATGGCAGCCGCCGAGCGAGAGGAAGGACCAAGGAAGCTCAGATCAAGCACAGCCCTGGAAAAGGCCCTGTGCCCCAAGGGAGGAGAGTGCCCCACGTTGCCGGGAATGGCCCAGCCCTTGTACCACTGCCTTGCTCTGTCATTGTCCACGTGCCACCCAAAAAGAGTGTCATGGTCCCAAGGTAGTGCCCGACCCAGGGGAGGTCAGCAGTGGCTTTCCTTGAGGGGCAGCTGAGTGCACCTTCCGCTCTCCACACCGCGTTCTCAGAAGGAAGTCAACATGAGCAGTCGGGAGCTATGCTTTCCCTGCTTAGAGGCCAGACTTTGGACATAAATGATTTGGGATTTTTCTGCATGATATATTTGTCTCTCCTACCTCATTTTACAATTTGCTTTATTATTTTATGTGAACATGGAATTATGGATATTTATTTTTTATCTGGGTTGTGACCTGATACAACTGTATTTTCTATGCTGCTCACTTTGCTCCAGCTCTGGCCAGCGGCTGCCCTCTCAATGCAGCGTTGATGTCCCCTTCATCACTGTGTCCTTTATTTTGTTCTGGGCACCAGTCACAACAGGCTCTTTGTGTGTGTTTTCTGCCCAGGCTGAGTGTCAGTCTGTCTCCCAGGAGCTCTGGTCCCTTTTATTGGGGACGCACTAGAACCAAGATCTGGACACAGGTGTGCCCATTGCCCCTGGGGCATCATTGCCTCCAGTGTATTTCATTTTTACATTTGAGTACTTCATTTGTGGCTCCTTTACCCATAATTTATATTTATCTTTTGCATAACAGTGTCACTCAGGATGTCACGGAAGTCACAGAAGTCAGAGAGAGTGTCCTAAAAACTTGTTCTCCCAGAATAAAGATATTCCACAAGACAAGAGCAGTTCACACAGAAAGCATCGTGTCCGTACAACAGCTTCAAAAAGGTGAAAAGGATGGCATTTGTTATATACGGAAGACCACAGACAAGTTTTCACCTTTTCAGTGCAAATTCTGAGTTTTGAACAAGGTAAATTGGAAGTCTGGGAGATGAAGGCCCGTCTCAGCATGACTGATGACTTCTCACGGTGCTGTGATGAATGGGTCTCTAAACCAAACACGTCAATACCTGGTGGGCCCGGGAAGGACGAGGTTTGTTACCTTCAACAACGAGGTTAAACCCTTTTTTCTCAGACGTCAGGTTAAAACAGGCTCCATTGTTACAATTTGATCCCAAGACAAAGAAGTAAAGGTCAATGATGGAAAGCAATTCTTTACCATCAAATTAAGATGTGACAAATTTGTCTATTCTCCGCTGACAATATTTTGCTTCTTCTGCAAAAGCAAGATTAAAGTGAAAGAAAAAAAAAAGACTAAGCTTTAAAGAAGGTTCTGTTTCATTTCTGATCCTGTCTGTTAATTTAGATCATCTCCATGATTGCTTTGAATATAATACGATATTTTTAAGTAATAAAATTTAATTTAAGTAATAAAATTTTAGCAAAAAGAGCTAAGTTTGACTCTGGTGAAGATTTGGGTTTCAACTAACGGAAGTAAGGCTTGCTGAGATTTTATCCTTACAAAAGGCATGTAATTGAAATTTTTGAACATTTTTTAGTTCTGTTGCCTGGCATACATTCACCTTGGGAAGTTCATGAGTCTTTGAGGGTCTATAATCTCCAAAGGACTCTCACAGCAGTCACTGCAGGTAATTTATGGCATATTACACATTGACCCGTGCTCCGTTGCATGAGCCAGAGCTGACTGTGCCAGGAGTTTGCAGACACCCGATATATACCTGGATCCGGGCGCTGCGTGGGGGCAGCATTGTCTGCGAGCTGCCCTGTGTGTGGGGCTGACATTAGAACTGGAGCCGCCGGGGTGCTCCATCCTGCACTGTGACTGATGGCCAGTCCTTCGGGACTGAGATGGCTCCCCTCGCCTCACAGTGACTGTGGGATCACGAGAGCACTACAGAGCTCCGACTATGGTAAAATAAAGTTCTTTGTCTTCATGAGGCCTGGCTTTGGGCTGCTGAGATAGTTTCTCATGCTTTGTAAGAGCTCAGGGAGCACTTACAATAACAATTATCACCTGTTTTATTGAATGTTGAGTCAAAAATAAAAATCTTGGGAGACTGAGGCAAGAGAATCGCTTAAGCCCAAGAGTTTGAGGTTGCTATGAGCTGTGACGCCACGGCACTGTACCGAGGACGACATAGTGAGACTCTGTCTTGAAATAAATAAAGAAAGAAAGAATGAATGAACGAAGAGAAATACTTTCAGAAAAGAAAATAGACGATTACTGCATCAAAATATTAAGCAGTATTCATAATAATAATGCCAAGAAAGTAATGTTCACATTGTCAAATATGAGTATTTATCTTCATTCATTTTTTACGTGGTTTTTGTTTCCAGTCCTTATCATAAACATTGTTATTGTTATTAAATTTTAAGCCTTTTAAATTCTGTGAAGGCAAAAAGTGGAAACCTAATTAACACATGTATATATAAAAATAAAAATAAAAAAATATTTCAAATTAAAAAAGTGATAAAAACCTACCCTCAAAAAAAAAATATATATATATATACATAAACACACACACACACACACAAATAAAATAAATAAATAAATAAATAAATGTCACCTGTGGTTTTACCTGAGCATATCTTAGCTTCTTGAAACTTGAGTTTAACAGAAGTCACATGTGAAAACCACCATGAGCATACACGGTAGGTTTCTGGAGGGCACGTATCAGGTCTTATCTTTATATGCTAAGGGGGCTCATTCAGCAGGACTGATGCGCCCTGAGTTACAACAGTGTTACCTGCTGATCAACACACAGTGGGTTAAAAATTTTGTAAGTTGAAAATGCATTCAGCGCACATAATCTTCTGGACACCAAAGCCTCGCCTGCCTGCCCTCCCGCGGTGTGCTCGGAACGCACACAGAAGCCCACAGCTGGTAGAGTCACCTGGCCACACAGTACACTCAGGGTGCTGGCGCTGCCCTCATGATTATGGGCTGACCGGGAGCTGAGCCACACCCAGCCCTGCAAGAGCGTATCATCCTTTATATTACGAGCCTGGGAAAAGGTCCAAATTCCTAATTTGAAGTATGGTCTTTACTGAGAGAGCACTGCTTCTGCACCACTATCAAGTCAAACTAGTATACGGTGAGCCACAGTGAGACGGGGGCTATCTGTGCTCTTCGTGCTCAGCGCGGACACTGGAAAGACGGATGAATGGTTGAGTGAATGGGATAACACAAGCCTGGGAGGATAAATCACTGGCTCCATGCCACCGAAAATGGAAATCGACGCAACCTTTTTAGCCAGTGTTAAGCCATACTGAAACTAGTAAGTCTTTCCTGCCTCCGTGTGTTAAACTGTGTGTTAAATGTGTTAAATGACACCAAGACCGAGCTGCTTGTTATAGAGTTACGCATTTCTGGAAGACAGAGCCATAAACCAGCTGAACAGTTTACTTGTTAAGGCAGATAGTTTCCTTAGCAAGACTGGCATTAAGACCCTGGCCTTGCTGTGCCTACCAATCCAAAGCTATCATGGTACAAATTCTATCCCAAGTAAGCCAGTCCTTAGTCAGCAGGAACCACCTTAGAAATCACCCAGCCCAGGTCCTAAGGTGCTGTTTGATAGTCTACCCTAATTTTTATTTTTAGGCACTAGAAAGACCCATCAAGGTGGTGCTTTCTTTGATTAGAAAGGGTCTTATAAATATCTTCTTTTTTTAAGTTTTTCTGGCAGTCAATACAACGTAACCAGCTTTCTGTTCCAATGTTCCTTTCAAAACATGGTTTCACATTTTCTTGAATGCACACAAACCTGCTAAGCACAGGGAGATATACCTGTCATCGCTTTCCTCGGAAAACTTGGAGCATGAAGCAATAAGTTACAACTTTATTACTTTGTCTCAGAAATAAAATAATTGGACTAGAAGTTATTTCAAAAATCTTTCCAATTCTAGGATTTGAGTTTCAGTAAACCCAGGGAAATACTCACTGGATTCTATTTAGAATAAATACCCTAATTGTTGCTGCTGTGTTGAATACGGGAAAAAGCTCACATTGTCTCAACCCTGGAATAGAAAGTGGCTTGTGGTAAGTGGCGGATGGTGGTAAGGCCCTATGGCCCATTAAGCTCTGAATTCAATTTCTCAAATATACACAAAAATGCTCAGCTCTGGACTTGCAGTAAAGTGTTTGTCATGAGAGTTGTTTTAGCCCAAATGATTCTAAAAAATGGCTGTCAATTCCAGACGTTTCCAACTGGCTGGGACAACAGCCACCACATGTCACACAAGGCACCACACGCAATGCAAACACACCACTCACGTCCACACTCAGATATTTATGGCATTTTCCACGGTTGCCATGTCAACCCATAGAGCAACCAGGCCATTAAATCCTGCTGTCAGCAAGCCAAGACAGTAACACTGCAGAAACATTCCAGCTGCTGACAGGAAACATTACATTGATCGTTTCAAGACCTGTTCCTTTTCCAGCTGCCTTTTGCTTTATGCTCTTCACTGCTTTTGAGCTGGTCTTTTAGAGGACAAGGAGAATACAAATTAGCTGTTTAAAATGCAGTAGACATCCCAGCCAATTCTTGAGTACTTTTATTTTCATAGAACTTACTTTTTTTTAAGGTGGTAGTCTTGAGGTCACACACCACGGGCAGCGCTGTTCTGACAGCTGACGCGTCATTGCTATAACGGGATGATTTCGCCTCTTTCCCACTGGGATGCAGGGTCTCCATTCTCTTCTCTGCATAAAATTGTTCTTAGAACATTCCTGGATTTCAAGCAGATTAACTAGTTTTTTCTTAACCTCTGATTTCTTCCTGGGACCTTCTTGTTAAACTTTTTTCCCCAGGATCATGGAGAAAAGCCTAATCAATCAGTAGGAGATATTGGCTCCTGCTGAATATGACAAAGAGTAGATTTTTTAGGGCAGTCCTGGTTTTATGTAATCAATATTAATTTCAGAAAAGGCCAATCATTGAACGTATAAGTCAATGTAGTTGAAATTTTCTACCCCTCTAAGGCTTGTTATACACATTCACAAGTCAGAAGAAGTTTTTGTGTCATGCTCAGTGCTAGGAATGATAGACAGCAGGTGACTGTGCTGTTGCAGCATAACGACGACAGGATTCTCAGACCAGGGACTGTCGCGCACACGCAGAGAAGGGAGTCCGTGCTGCTTCCCCTCCTGCCCCTTCTCTCCTCCATATGTCCTTCCTCCCCTTCACTCTGGCCGGCTCCAAGCACGGTGAACCGACGGAGCGTCCAGCCTCTCACCGGCACTGAGGTCTTCATTCCTCCCAGAGAACAATCCCAAGAAAGCAGGTGAGAGCTTTCAGAGGAGAACAAGCCCGGACTTGCCTCTCCTCCACCAGGTCGTTGCAAGAGCCCTCGACTCCCTACTCACTGCTCTGACCCACAGCCCTCGGAAGGAACTCTGTCCCACAGGCGTGGTTCTGGAAAACAGGCCCCAGGACATTTAAGACAGAGCCAGAAGGATGGGCTGTAAGACATGCAGATTTGTGCCACTGAGCAGACACCTGAGCAAAAGCAAGAGGCTGGGAGTCCTGAGGGTCTCAGCACCCAGGACTCGAGGCACAGCGCAGGGGGTGGGACCAGGTCCTTACAGAGCTGCTTTGGCTTTTGGGGCCAGGTCCTTACAGAGCTGCTTTGGCTTTTGGGGGTTGTTGTTTCTTTCTTCTTCTTCTTCTTTTTTTTTTTTCTGGTTAATTTGAGAAAGAAATAGGTTATAGGCTCAGTGCTATAGCTCAGCAGCTAGGGCGCCAGCCACATACACCAGAGCTGGCGAGTTCAAATCCAGCCTGGGCCTGCCAGACAACAGTGACAACTACAACAAAAAAATAGCTGGGTGTTGTGGTGGGCACCTGTAATCCCAGCTACTTGGGAGGCTGAGGCAAGAGAATCGCCTAAGCCCAAGAATTGGAGGTTGCTGTGGGATGTGATGCCACAGTACTCTACCAAAGGCAACATAGTGAGACTCTGTCTCAAAAAACAAAAAAAGAAAAGAAAAGAAACAGATTACAATGTTTGCATTTATAATGCAATCATGTCCCATCCCCAAGAGGGTACCACACACCCTAACAGAGCCAACTATGAAACAAAGCCACATTGGGATGGCAGCTGGGTGCAAGTCCCATGAGCTGGGTCTTCAGGAATGGGTTAGCAGTTTCTGAAAACCATATGGAGTGAGGAGAACTTCTCTTCTGTGGACATTCTTCAACCAAGTGTGCACAGACAGAAAAATGCTGATGCAGTTCCAGAAAGGAAAAGTAGATCGCACTCTTTCAAAGCATGGTTATCAGATGGCAGGAAAGGGCCAAGCCAGGGCAGACTGCGAGGCCTGGGAGGGGATTGCAGGGGATTGGGTGACAGGGGGAGTGTTTAGTTCCATGTTCTTGGCAGGGTTGGTGACATGATTCTGACGGGAAGCACGATGAAGTGATGAATCACTAGAAATTCATTAGAATAATTGGATTTAATAGAAAGAGGTTTCGAAACAATGACCAGGAGTCTGACTAGGTTGGGGTGTGATGTAAACACCTCTGTCAAATATTCTGAAGGTATAAATGATAAAAAGTGGCCTGTTTCACACAAAGTAAGATTACACAGCATTGAAAACGAGTGAGCTACAACTAAGCACAGAACAGGGTTGAATCTTATGAAGACGAAGAAGCCAGGCAGAAAGGAGGAAAAACCACGTGATCCCATCTACTTCAGAGTCCAAACTTAATTACGCTGGATAGTTGGAGACTTGGGAAGGGTGAGATGGTCGGTCGCACGGAGACATAGCTTGGCGTTTCCGAGGAGCTGGTTGTGTTCTGGTTCTTGATCTGGGTGCTGGTTATAATACGTTTGAATTGTGAAAAGTCACTGGGTGGCACATTTATGCCATGTTCACTTTTCTGTGTGTTTAAACTTTGATGAAAGTTATCACAAACTGGTACATCTCGTTTTGGAGATTTCAGTGTAAGGAAGGGGGTTACCTAACAGGTGATCTTTAAATGTTCAGCCTTTGAATCTAAATATAAAGGGGCTAATCAAGGCCGTGTTTCCTGGATTCCAGGAAAATTAGGAACTGTGACTCAGCAAATTAAACCATTGCATCACGTTGCGAAACTGACATCTCCCAGCCCAGCCCTCCCCACCCCTGGGTCAGACTTGGACGCTGGCTTAGCTCCCACGGGCCTGGAAACGGTCACCACAACCAAATCATCGTCTCATCAATTTAAAAGAGGCAGGAGAATAAAAAGCGATAAGGGCAAGGGCAGGGGGCTATCTTTTAGCAGCTCAGAACAAAACCAGTGGGGCCCAGATTCCTGCCAAGTATTAGGTAGAACTCCACCACTCCTCCCCCGCCCCTGTGGTCACCACACTGCCTGATTAGCAGAGAAGCCTGTAATGATTAACTGGGGCCTGTACATACAACGGTCACCCCTAGACACGGGAGACTTATCACCTAGGGGCTCATTACTTTAATACTTAGTCATAGTTTGTGTTCAGACAAGGAAGTTTGCTGTTATTAGTGGGCTTCAAATATTGAATTCACTGTTAATTCCATAGTTCAGGAACTTTTTCCCATGGCTCCTGACCTGAAGGAAAGAAAACACTTAATTTTTTGTAAAAAGCCCCAAATTATTCCCCAGGTGGACTCCTGAGAAGCATTTCTTAGGAGCTTCCAGAAATGCTTCTAATATAAGCAGATTGTTTACAGGTTATTAACTCCTTGAAAAGCAGGGACCAAAAATGTTGGAATATTTTAAATAATCTAAAAACAAAATGTGATCTGGATTAAAAACAATAAGAAAAAAAACCTCTTAAGTTATCCACATTACTTCAATACTACATATATGATTCCTGTAAAATTTTGAATTACAATCGATACTTACAACTTCCCATCAGAACTGGTTTAAGCAGATGAGCTATTTGCTTTTTGTTAACTTTCACATACAGCACACTGCACTTTACCCACGGCTGTCTCGCTGGTGTGAGCTTGCCCCCTCCCTCCTGCTCCTTTGTTACTGAGCACCTCCTCTGCGCCAGCCCCTCTTAGGGTGCTGGGGACACAGGTGGCCCCAAGTCGGCCTGATCCAGGCCTGCTGGAGCTGGTGTCTCTCTTACCACGGCCCTGTGTGGTCTCATTCCCTCCAGCACTGCCTTTAATAATTCCTCCCAACTTATCCACCAAACAAAACAATGCAAACATGAAGATTATCTTCCACCAAACAAAAACAAAAGAAAATAAAATCTTTACTGAGAGAATGGGAAAATTCTTTGGACAGGAAACACATTTAGAAAACTCCATTGAAAGGTGAGTCTAAACTTCTTTCCCAAGCTCCTACGCGGTCTTTCTTCACGTCCTCCGGCGGCCCTTCCCTGCCTCTCTCTCAAAATGGTTTTCTTATTTTTACCTTGATTTAAGTGTGTCTTTTGCCAAGAATGCCCTCTTTTTCAATTTCTGCCCATGAAAAGTTACATGATCTTTAAAAGCCACATTCACGTGCTTCCTCCTCCAGGAGACCCATGGCCTGGGCATCTCCCCAATCTGTGTTCAGGGGCCTGGCTTTGAGAGCTTGAATTCAGCGGTAATGAGAATATTTAGGGCGGCGCCTGTGGCTCAAAGGAGTAGGGCACCGGCCCCATATGCTGGAGGTGGCAGGTTCAAACCCAGCTCCAGCCAAAAACTACAAAAAAAAAAAAAAAAAGAATATTTATACCATGGAAACTGGAAAATGCTACAAATTAAAGTTTGACTTTCTGTTTTACTGACTATCTCGACTTAAGAGAGGGGTAGGTAAAATATTAATATAGCAGATTAAATGTAAAAGCATGATGCCTTTGCAGCCATTATATTACGAAAGTACAGATACTTAGGGCAGTATTTCACAATATTGGAAAACTACTCTCCAGCAGAGAAGACTTTCATGTCACTGATGAAGAAAGGAAGTTCCTTCGTATGACATAATTATGTTTAGTTGTTTATTTTAATTGTTATAATTGCTTCACTTTTATTTTATTAGTTAGCGTCAAAAAACCCCAGCATTCAAGTTGAAACTACACTCCGGGTGAAGAACTCCTTTGCTGAATCTTAGAGCAATCCAGAATTCATCTCTAGTCTGATTTTCAAAATTCACATGTGGCTTATGAATATAAAAGTTTAGCAAAATCTTATATATGTTATAGTTTAAGGTGTGTAGTGTAATGATTTGATATCCCTCACCAGACATACAATTTACAATTGTTTAAGGTATATTGTGTAATGACGACCACGGTCAAATTAACTGACAGGTGCACCACCCATGGTTACCATTTGTGTGTGTGTGTGTGTTACAATCTGCTCTCATCAAATTTCAAGGAAACAATACATTATTTTTAACTGCAGTCACCCCGCTGTGCATCACATCTACAGAACTCACTCATCTGATAACTGAAAGTTTGTGCTCTTTGACCAGCATCTCCCATTTCCCCACCTCCCAGCCACCAGCAACCATCATTCCACTATTTGCTTGTATAAGATCAATGCGCTTTAGATTCTACAGGCACCTGGGGTCAGGCAGGATCAGCCTTCTGGGTGTGGCATCACTTGGCAAAAACGTCCTCCAGGTTCACCCATATGTCACAAATGGTGGGATTTCCACCTTTTTCTGGCTGAATACGATTCCCTTCTCTCTCTCCACACACAGAACACACCATGCTCTCTGTGCCCTATCTCCTGTCACTGGACACTCAGGCTGCCTCCGTCATTTACTGTGAGGGACGCCGCAATGCGTGTGCAGAGGCAGCTGTGTCGCTGTGATTCCGATTTCATTTTCTCTGGATATATTCCTGGAAGGGGGAGTCCTATATCATGTAGCAATTTCATTTTTAATTTTGCAAGGAACCTCCACACTGTTTTCGTGATGCCGCACCATCCATTTTCCCACCAGCAGTGCACAGGAGTCCCTTTTCCCCGCACCCTCACCAGCACTTGTTATTTCTGGTCTTTTTGATGGTAGCCCCGCTAAGAGATGTGAGGGGGTAACTCATGGTGGTTTGGGTTTTCATCTCTCTAATGGTCAATGATGTTGAGCCCCTTTTTGTAAACCTGTTGGCTTTTTATGTCTTCTTTGGAAAAATATCTATTCAGGTCCTTGGCTCGTTTTTCTTTTGTTGTTTGTTTGTTTAAATCAGGTTATCGAGTGTTTTGCTATTAAACTGTGCGAATTTCTTGTGTGTTTGGATGTTACGCCCTTATCCGATGTAAATTCACAAGTATTTCCTCCCACCCCATCGGTCATCTCTTCATTTCACAGTTTCCTTTGCATCACAGGAGCTTTTCAGTTTGATGTTGTTCCGCTTGTTTATCTTTTGCTTGTATTGTCAGTGCTTTTGGTGTCAAATCCAAAGTAATCATTGCCAAGGCCAATGCCAAGGGCCCTCCCCATGTTTTCTTCTAGACGTCTATAACAAGCACGTGAACACACACACGTGCCCCACACATGCACCACTTTTCTCCAGAGAGCCATTTGTTAGGCGCAACCACAGTCCCCTGCTGGCTATGATTTCACTTTTTACCATTTCAGTTACCCACAGTCAACCCTGGTCTGCAAATATTAAATGGAAAATTCCAGAGCTAAGCAATTTGTGAGTTTTAAATGGTGCACCTTTCTGAGCAGCAGATGAAATTCTGCCCTGTCCCATTTCATCTTGCCCAGGACGTGAACCATCCTTTTGTTCAGGGTCTGTGTGCTGTGAAGGTACCACCCTTTAGCCACTTAGTAGCTGACTCAGTTATCAGACTGAAAAATCACAGTGTCTGTGGGGCTCAGTGCTGTCTGTTGTTTCAGCACCCACGGGGGGTCTTGGAGTCCCCCCAAGGGTGAGAGGGAACTGCTGCATCCCTCACCTAGCAGATGTCCAATGGGGGTTGCTTAGCTGGAGGAGGAAGGGGGCCGGCCCAGCCTACCTGCCCACCTGCCCCTCGGGCGGCTTCTCCATTGCTCCCTGGGCTACCAACTCAAAGGTAATTCCAGCCCCCTCTTGTGGTTATTTTGGCTCAGGCCTCCCTGAAACCTTCACCCTTCATCACTGTAATTCTAGATGTGTTCTTGTTCTAGGCAAGGCCTACATGGTTGTCTTGTGCTAGTTAAGCTCTCTCAGCCATCATTTTCCCATCTGTAAAATAGGAATAATGTTAGTATCTACCTCAGAGCATTGAGAAGGAAAAAGGGGACAATGCTGTGAGGGTCTTAGTACCCCAGTCCTGTCACACAGCAGAAATAGCAGCAATGACCACCCCAATAGTCGATGTGGCTGATGTCTGCTGACTCAGTTATCAGACCAAAAAAATCACAGTGTCTGTGGAGCTCAGTGTATTCCGGGCTTCCTATAGACCAGGCTTACTCTTGACTCAATTTATGCTTTGCGGCAATCCAGTGAGATGAGGTCTGCATTGCTCCCATTGTATAGATGAATAAACTGAGGCTACACAGATTAAAAAATATGCCCAGGAACCTGCAGTTGCGTGTGTTCAGTAAGTTACTCTTAAACATGGTTTCTCTCCTCTCTTTTTTCCTCCATCCATTTCTCTTTGTTCTTCTGGATAATCTGATTTGCCTTCTCGTTGCATTTCTGTTTTCTCACTTCAGCTTCTGCCACCTGAAGGGGAAGGAACAGAAACATCAAACTGGATTCTCCTTTTCTATGTGACTGCCTCACTGTCTTTGGTGCTCCATTTGAGGTTTTGCTGACATTTATAGACCTCATTTCACTGTACCTTCAACTTGTGAAAGAGTCGCCATCACTGCATGAAAATCCCATGCACAGCTGATTCAGGTTGCACACCCGTTCCACCTCGAGCTCCGTCCTTCACTGCTCCCCCCTTTGTTTTGCCTCCTCCTGTGATGCGTCAGACACCAAATTAGTGCTGAGAGCTCTCTGGACACATCGGCCATTATTTTTAAATTCCTCTCTATATTCTTATATATAAGCAGGGTAATATTTGGCTTGTCTAATTACAGTTTTTCTCTTTATTTTGTTCACAGCTACGCATTTTTATCCTTGTGGTTTGCATGAGTGTTAACCTGCTCCCTACAGAGTCTCCAGGAAACACACCTGTGCAGGTGACACCATGGTGCCCCTTGGGTACAAATGCATTTCAGAATTCAGCAATTTAAGAATTTTAAAAGGTAAGAGGAAGAATATTCCATGTGTTTAATAACATAACCCAGTGAGGTCTAGGTGGGCAATCCCATAATCAAACACAAATACTTCTGCAGAAAATTCATGCAGAATAAACAAAGAATTTACATATTCTCAGCTCTGTTTATGCCAGTTTTAGCCACCAACTAAGATTTCAGTATTCAGAGCCTCTTGCTTTTTGGAATTGTACAAAAAGGGGACATAACTGTACTTTTTAATATGGTAGGGATGGTGGCCAGGTAAATATTTTAGTGATGGGCTGACTGTAGCATCTAAACTACATAGGAAATTTAATAAGTAAATCAGTTTTATTTCGATTAGCAGCATTACAAATGATAATAATTTCAAAAGTACTTAAAATAACAGGGTATTGACAGCTACATATTTCTCCTATACACAGCAGAGTAGAATTACACTCTTAAAGAAGAGAAGCAAAGACAAGTGTTTTCTGTCTCAATAAGAAGGGCTTTTTTGAAGTCACAGGAACCAAGGACTCAGCAGCAATGAATGTAATGGCCTTCCAAGATTGCCAGAGACATAATAACCACAGGACCATAGACTGCTAATAAAATTCTGTGTTAGAGACAGTTCTATGTACCAGATCACAGCCCTTACAACAAATTAGTTCACATAACAGTAAATAATACAAAATTTACCAGCTTCTCTGTGCATCATAACTTCTTATATTTAATGAATAGACAGAATGAGTATTCTCACAGCTCTTCTGCAGCCTCTTTCCTCCAAAACTTTAATATTTTTGTATTCTCTACCAAATTCCATCTAGCAAGGAATTAGACAACACATCAAACTCTTGTCAAATACTTCATGGGCATTATTCATTTGCACACCTATCCTAAACTTATTCACTTAACTTTGGTAGTGAACAAATATTTGAGGGTTAGTTGCAATAAATCTAAAGAAACAATGGCAGTTTTGAGTTGGGATGCAATTTAATAATTCTAAATATTTACGAACTTTGTGATCAATTTGCATTATGTCTAACTTCTTCTCAGTACTCATTGACTGGGGAATGATTACGAGGAGGCCATTTTAAGGATTGAGAACACGAGTTTAAACAATTTGCTGCAGTCATAAAGCACACGGGGCACGGCCGGCAGCGACGGAGCATTTTAAATGTTCTGACTTGGGTGATGAACTGCGTAACACATGGCAGGTTGACAATGAGGGACTTCCTTGCTGGAATGAGAGAGCGGGAATCACAGATTTCCAAAAGAGCGTTCTTTTCTCAAAAAGATAGCAAGACACAACCTTCCCTCACGACCAATACCCCTGGGCTAAGGCTGCCCTTAAAAGGTGAGGCAGAGGCGGAGGGGAAGGCATCCTGGAAAGCTCCTGGTGCCCGCTGGCCAGAGCCAGATGTAGGGAGGTGTGTAGTGGGCTGCTGGTGCTGTGTCTTCTTTAAGAAGAATGAGCTTGCACCCTCAGAGTGTATCTGCAGCTGCCTGCCCGCCTAGACAGCCAGTGCCGTGTGAATTATTAACGGCAAGTACCACGATCTCCACTAACAATAGATGAAACTTGGAGATTTGTGGGCGACACCCAGCAGGCTGCGGCATCAAAACCAGGCTGCCCAGAGCAGACGGCAGCACCGCAGAGCCGCCTGCAGCGGGCTGTCCTGATGGGGCAGAGGAGGGCAGCAAGTTCCAAGGACTAAACCAGAAGAGGTAAGGCCACGGCACTGGGAGTCAGAGCTGCCACCTAGGATGATTACGTTTTAAAAGCACTGCTTCCCCGCTCAGACACAAAATTGTATTTAAATTTCCTGCCTCTGTGCAATCAAAAGAAGCCAACTGAAAGGAGCGAGCACTCCAGGGCTGTAAACTGGAACTTCCTAATCCCCGAAAGTCCACACTAGACTTCTTGCCTCCATGGAAACAACAAAGCATTCAGCCAACTGATTGGCCTCCAATGAATTTTAGATAAGACAGCTTGGAAGGGAATGGATGTGATTTTAATGCAGAAGAAAGCTCTGGAAGGGAGGTCCACTTGGTTCATATTTGAATAAAGCAAACAAGACAGACGAAAGGCTGACAGCTGTAAATGACATTGTCAGTAGGAAAATTATCAGCCAGTTTACAATCTGTTTGCTTATGTTGAACAAACAGACTGTGTGTGGCATCCTTCGGCCTGGTGAATGGCAGAAATACTTGCGGGCTTCAGAAAAGCTATCTGCTCTCCTGCAGCCCGGCCACAATTAGATCGCCATTTGACAGCCACCCTGAAAAGGAAGCTGTGTCCTCCGCCTCTCCCCACACCCCCTTGCCCCTTTGCTTTCTCTTTTCCTTTCTTTCTTTTTCTTCGTGGTCTTCTTCATAGACAAGCGCTGAAGTTGGGTAGAGACTCTCGTCCTGTGGTATCAATGGCCTGAATTATGTTAGTTCTGCTGCGGGATCAAGTCGTTTACTGATGTGTCTGACATTCCAAGTGGGAGATCTTCAGTAACCTAGCAAGGCTCAGCGCCAGCGGTCTTCATTTTTTATTCCTTACAGGAAGCAGAATCTGGGAGCCCCTGAGAGAATGCCTCTTTTTTCTCCTTTGTGCAGGCTGTCTCCGAGACCCTTTGCTTTGAACTTGCTATAACATTGCATTTAGTGCCCAAACGAGCCAGAGCACGAGAAGGCTGTGAGCCGGCTCCTCCTGAGCAAGGAGGGGGTAAAACCCGTGGGCTCTGACTCTTCTTGGGGCCGAGTTTCAACCCAACCCCCAACCCAGAAGGAATGAGTTGTGTGGTCCCAATGCTTAATCCCCTCTGTGTTCTGCAAACTCATAACACAGAAATAGCTCCCTTTGTTCAAAAAGAAAGGAAAGCAAACACAGGTACTAATTTTATCCCTCCCATTCTCAGAGGCTCCCCGTGTTTAACTGTATCAGGGAGGGCTAAGCCTCTGGTAGCCGCTTCCAATGGAGCCTGAGGCTATCTGGATACTCTCAGCTTCTTCCCTAAGAGATGCCAGCTCAACCTGGAGTAGCTGAGTGGCACACCTCCCTGCCCTGGCCGGGGGCTGCTGCGGGGAGACAATCCCTGTCTATAGAGCTAGCCACAAACTGGAAATGGAATCATCTCGAACAAGGACCAGCGCTTTGGATGTAACTTTCCACGTTGGGCACTGTCATTCTTTATTGCAATGGTTCCCAACCTTCCTAATGCCACAACCCTTTAATACGATTCCTCATGTTGTGGTGACCCCCCCCAACCATAAACTTATTTTTGTTGCTGCTTCATAACTGTAATTTTGCTACTGTTATGAACTCATAATGTAAATATCTGATATGCAGGGTGGTCTTAGGGGACCCCTGTGAAAGGGTCGTTCGACCCCCCCAGATGGGTCGCAATGCACAGGTTGAGAACCGCTGCTTTATTGTGTGACCTTTTGGAGTTTGCCAAGAAGTCACTCGCTCAGGGAGAGGACCGAGTCTTCCTCTCATCTCCTCATTTCTTTGCGTTTCCTTTTTTGATATAGAGAATCTATTCAGAGGCACTTGGTTGATTTGACTGGGGGGAAATGATGAAAGGTGAGTGTGGTGTGTTTGTGGCAGATAAAGGGCACACAACAGGCACGCACAAAGCCGGAAGATGGTGGTAATTACTGTTAAGCGGCTAAGCATCAAACCAACTCTTGTCTGGAAAGTTCATCCAATTACCACTAACCTAGAGAGGAGAATTATGTTCCGCTCTGCTTTTCATTTTAATCTAAATGGCTGTTTCTTTTTCTCTGATATGGCCATCGGTCATAAAGAGTTGACCATCATTAAAGCTGTTTGATTTGGAACCCTGTAGTGTTTGGCTAAGAGGGTAAATGCAAATTTGATGGAAGAATAAGGATAAATTTACATATCAGCCTCAGCTCACATGGAGAGAGTAAACATTCTGTTTATCTCAAGTGTCACTTTATGATTTCAGTAGAATATAAAACTGACCTTGGCCCAGTCATTGTAAAAGGCCTAAATGAAATATACGGTTGTCTAAATACGATTTACTCAAGTAGAACTTGTGGGCAAAGCCTGTGGAACTCAGCAAACAGGAGTGGAGAGCGCGGTGAAAGCATTTTGCTCTGATAAACTCCAAAATGAAATTCTGGTGCGAGGAGTTGGTGAATAAAAAAGATTAAAAAAAATAAAATAAAATCCTACCTCATGAATTTTAGGCAATCACCATGAATTAGAATATCTTATTTAGTTTTAGCCTTAGTTATCTAAAAATTAAAAAAAAAAGAAAATAGGAATCCCAAACAAATAGGAAATGACTTAAATGTGAGCGTCAGTCCTCTAAGGCAGGGCGTCCCTTCACCAAACCCTGGTCTCATCATTTGGGAAGGAAAGTGAGACTATCGCTTTTTGGCTTCTATACGCTATTGATCCAAAAAACTGTAACACTCTATAGGAAGCTGGCATTACTGGAGGATAAATCCTATCAGCTGTCTAAATCAACCACCTTTGCATTTCCCACATTTTGAATTATTTTTTCCCTAGTCTAAGTCATCATTTATCATAATGGTAAAGCAACTTTAGACTTGTATTCATAATGGAGGCTTCTCGGTGTGCAGAAAAATATTCTGAGACAATTGCAGGCGTCTGTACTGATACTTCACCTGCACTTTCTCCTACTCAGATGCTCAGGCTGGAAAATGAAGGCACAAAATGAGATTCCCCCTCTCACGGACGAAAGTTGATAGCGTGAATATAGGGAGAGGGTGGTTAAGCACTGGTTTTCAATCTGAGCTGCAGGCAGGCTCTGGGTTACACACAAGATAAGTTCTTTAGGTTTGTTCTTTAGTTGAATTTGTATATAGGCTGAAACACCGATCACCTGTCAAAGCCTCTGTTCATAAGTGCGAGTGGCACGTCTGTCTGATGTTTGTAACTTGGGGACTGTCTATATTCTAGAAAATTTGCCCTCCAGAGAGCAGAAAAATATTCAGAGTAAAATCAAAGAGAGGAGAAAAGTATTTGGTAGGCACAAATGGTTTGAATTAGAAAAATCAAAGAATATTATTGTAGGGCATATTTATGTATTTACCTCATTGGCCACAAAAGGTTTATTTATTTACATATTTTTTTGCAATTTCTGGCCAGGGCTAGGTTTGAACCTGCCACCTCCAGCATAAGGGGCTGGCGCCCTACTCCCTTGAGCCACAGGCGCCGCCCCACAAAAGGTTTATTTTTGAAATAAATATTCACTAAATTTGCATAGAATACCGCAAAACTTTGACAGAAAATCTCACAGGTACTTCATATGTGAGTACAGTGGGTCTAAGTCACAAATTAGTGAACGTACTTAGCAACTTCTCGGCTCAAAGTTATGCTGCCTTTTTGAGGCTAAACGGGAATTGTGCTAACAGATGAGGAGAAATTACTTCATTGTTCCTAAGGCAGAGGTCAGGTTTCCCAAAGCATGTTTGAAAGGAGACCGACAAGTCACCCTCCCTGAGAGGGGTAAAAACAGCCCCTGTCTGTTGGGGGAGGGTGGGGAGGTTGAATACATGAGGTGCCCAGAAAACGTGCACACATTTCAGACAACATTATCTACGCATATTTTTCAAAATTGAATTGAATTAGGGTGGCACTGAGTAGTATGATGGTCACTCTAAAGATGGCGTTAGTGAGATTAACATGTGACAGGCCGGCAGTCACAGAGGATGTGGAAGCACGGTGGTCACAGAAGGGGCACCAGACCGATTGAAGAGGTGTGTGGAATTCAAAGACGCTGCAAAGGGCAATGACAATAGAGGCGTGAGTGGCCGATGGGACCTCCACCCCAAGAAATGAATACTGAGTTATGTGCGACTAAGGAATCACAAGGTTTATAAATACCTAGGACAATTATTAAATTTATCAAAATTTATCAAAATTTGCCATTGTTTCTTTTTTTTCTTTTTTTTTTTTTGTAGTGACAGAGTCTCACTTTATCACCCTTGGTAGAGTGCCGTGGCGTCACACATCTCACAGCAACCTCCAACTCCCGGGCTTAGGCGATTCTCTTGCCTCAGCCTCCCGAGTAGCTGGGACTACAGGCGCCCGCCACAACGCCCGGCTATTTTTCTGTTTTGCAGTTCGGCTGAGGCTGGGTTTGAACCTGTCACCTTCGGCATATGGGGCCAGCGCCCTACTCGATGAGCCACAGGCGCCGCCCCTGCCGTTGTTTCTTTAGATTGATTGCAACCAGCCTCAAATACTTGTTCAGCACCAAAGCTAAGTATGCAGCAGAATCTCCAACACCTAACGACGGCTCGTGCACTGGTGGGCGAGACGCCTGGGGCTGTGTGTGGCATACACAGGAGAGAACGCAGGCCGACCACCGTGCTCAGGCTGTAGTTTGCTCTAATAGAAGTGTGGGGACGCCGATGGGACCACTTCGAACACCTCTTACAATTGCAGAAGTCAAAGGCGGCTTGCATGCATCTCCTGTTAAAGGTGTGTATTGAGTATTACAATTTTAATACAGGTCTTTGTTTCTCAAAATGTGTATACGTTTTTGGCCATCCTCTGTATTTGAGGAGGTAAGACTTGTGAAAACAGCGAAGCTCTTCCTTCAGTGTCCTGTGTTCTCCTACAGATGAACTCAGAGCGCGGCTTGGTGTGCCGGAGCGTGGAGTGCAAGAGAGGGAGGCGCGCGGCCAAGTACGTGGCCCCAAGTGCTCGGCCCGTCCTCTCCTGCACTTCTCCTGCTGAGAGTGTGTTCACGTTCAGAGCTTTCAGAGGGCAGTCCGTCTGTCCACAGCACCGAGCGTTCTGATGCTCAATGACTCCGAAGAACAAAAGAAACAAGGAAATGTGGCCACAGGACAGGGTCTGAGTGCCCAAGTGAGGGGAAAGGGCAGGGTGTGCGGCAATGGGGCACTCGTACAAACCAGGCGCCAGCCCTGCCCCCCAAACACACCACTGTGTGCATCACACCTGCAAGCACAAACTCTCCCTCTCCTGTTTCCTGGGCTGCACAGGGCACCGTCTGACTCAGTGACAAAAGGCCACGTTCTGCTTGATTTCATTCATAGGACACGACCACAGGCCGCAAATACAGAGGCTGCCGGGTGAAGATGGGAATGGAAAGTGAATGCTAAAGAGTATGGAGTTACTACTGGGGGTAATTAAAATACTCTAAGTTAGACTGTGGGAGTGGTTGCATAAGGCTGAATGCACCCAAACAACAGGCTGGATGCTGTGAGTGGGAAAGACTGTGGCATGTGAATTATATGTCAATAAAGCCGTGAAATCTGATGGCCAGGACTGTCTTGTACAGAGGTTAGCTTTCAGAGGGCACTGCCTCAGCCCTGAGGCGCACACCCAGAACTTGACTGCTAACTCAGAGCAGGCGATGGGCGATTATGGCTGCATCTAACCACACGAGGGGAGTGAAAGTCAGCATCAACTCAACCGGAAATTTGGGGAGTGGCTGTTGGTTATCTAGGCTGTGCTGGGAATGGGGGCAAAGTGAAGACAAAAAAAGTCCCTGTACTCAAAATAGGAGAGAGGCCGCTACACACTCTGAGCCTGACGATGGTGCAGGATACTCAGGGGAGGGGCTCCCACACACTCTGAGCCTGTCCACTGTGCCGGTCACTCCCGGTGAGTTTGCCAATAAAATTATCCGGAGTTCACCAGGTGCCCTGGCTGTGAGCCAGGACATCAGAACGATGACCAGGCTTCTGTGTTTGGTTATTATTCTGCAGATTACTCCAGGCCCTGTGTCGGTGTTAATGAAAGCACTTAAAGTTTCTTCCTTTGTAAGTTCTTTGTAAAGTAAAAAGAAGATGCCATGAGGTTCCCCAAATACCTAAGGCGATTTTTGCTAGCTTGAATATATTGAGTCTCAAGTGCAAATCAGAGTGAGTTTACTACTCTGAGACCTGAAAATCACATCCAAAAAGCTTCAGTTACAAAACTTACGGAAAGGTGGAAGAAAATATGCAAATCCCAGCGAGGCAGATGGGTTGTCCAGCGTTAGCAAGCCCCAGCTAAGGAGTGGACACTGGGCGTGAGTACAGCTGGGCTCTAAGAGGGAGACGATAAGTGATGCTCTCTATTTTACAGGTGAGAGAAGAAAGGAATTTGTCTAAGGTCAATTAGTAAATAGCGAAACTACTCCAGACAGCTCTGCTCATCATCCAAGGACCTACCTTTAATCACTATGCTATTCTGCTTTGTTGTTTTAAATATTTATTTAAAATTTGCTGATAAACAGAGGCTTCGAGAAGGCAGTAAATCCATTTTCTTCATTGTATAACAAGAGATGTACTTTCAGAAAGAGTGCATGCCCAGTCGTTGAAGATGTGCGCGTAGGAGCCAAAGACCCGTTTGCTAGAAAAGTAGATGGTCCTCTGAGCTGGGGGACACCACTCTGGGGGAAGGATGCTCCACATTCACAGGTAGATTGTGGATTGGCATACAGATTATGACACTTTTTCTGAAGACTGGTCAAGGGTCAGGGAGAGCTATTCCTTATTTGTTCCAAGTTTCCCTTTGGAGCCCTGAGGGATGCTGACCTGACTGGACTTAGGCAGTGACAGAGAAGGGGATGGGCAGGCACACGGCTGGAGATAGGAAGAAGAGGCTATGGCGATGCCCTCGGGGACAGGTGAGGGAGGTGGGAAGGGACGAGAATAAGGAGATGGTCAGGACTGGAGCTATTGCAAAGCTGTATCAGTTCAGGGCAGAGATGGGAGTCACAGAAATGAGAAGGCCATGGAAGCTGAGAGAAGGGGTAAGTTCACATGAGGAAGAGGAAGGAGCCAGGCCTGGTTGGTGTGTCGGTGTGAGAAGCCCGAGGAAGCAGGAGCCCTGTCTGCAGGTAGCAGGTGGTGGGCAGACAGAATGTTTTGGAGAGGATGTGCATGGGAAGACAGAGAAGAAGGTGCCAGACCTCAGAGCTGTGGACTGTGCGGGCCTCTAGGAGACCACTTGCAGCAGGGTGTTGATGGAAAATGGGCCAGAAGCAGACTGAGAGGTCACAGAGTAATGTCTGCTCAGGGAGCAGACAGAGTGAGGGAGGTGACCCTGGAGAGGAAACCCACAGAGCTGGAGCTGGAGAGGGAAGGAGGTCCCTGGGAGTCCCCTGTGGGGGACTGAGACCATTTCGTGGCCCCATAGATGATGGACCTTTAGTGAACAGGAGCCCTACCTTATATACCGACGCGTGTCTAAGGCAAACTTGGTGCTGAATGATTATGCCCCGTATTTCCTAGAGCAGGCACTTAATATAATCAGACATCTTTTTATTGGGAAAATAATCTATTATTTTTAGCATTGAATGATTGGGAAAATGCTTCCACTTGCGGTATTGAGAACCACACTTTGTGTCCTTTTGTGGTATAAGAACTCCAGGCGTGGGGAAGGAAGCTCACCAGCACGGTGTCAGGACCCAGCCCAGGTCTCAGTGAGTTCCACTTTCCCATCTCTCTCAAATGCTCCCCATGGCGGTGAACTTGGGAGAGGTCTGATGTGGAAGCCTCAGCGTGGCTTGGAGACTCAGAGGCCAAGGCAGGCCCGGAAGCCCAACTGGCACTTTAATTTCTTTCTTCTGCTGTCTCTGAACCAGCCAGGATGCAGTGTCTGAACCCCCTGGTCATGCACCAAAGCTCTTAAACTGGCTGGGGGAATTTGTTAAAAAAAAAAAAAAGGAAAAGGAAAAAAAAAGTAGCTGGAACTATTTTGCCATCCCATTGTATCATTATTAGGCTCTTATGGTAAGGGGTTTTGCAAAATAAAAAGCGTGACATGTTACAACTTGGGGGGGAAGCATGACGTGGTGAAAGAGCACGGCGTCTTTTCAAAAGCGTGACATGTTAAAGCATGTGGTGTTACGACTTCATTATTACTTTCTGATTTCTGAAGAACAACACATTTACTGCAGTGATGAGATTATGGAGATTTTCATTATCTTCTTTATAAGTTTCAACATTTAAAAGTAATTTTTTGAAGGCTAAAACCCAGTTATAGCACAAGAAATGGGGAGGGGGGCAAAGAAGGGGAGGGGAGGGGGGAGGATGGGTGGAGGGAGGGTGATTGGTGGGATCACACTTACGGTGCATCTTACAAGGGTACAAGTGAAAATTACTAAATGTAGAATATAAATGTCTTCATATAGTGATTAAAAGGCCATGAAGGATATGTTAAATAGTTCAATGAAAATATTTCAGATTGTATATAAAGTCAGCACATTGTGCCCCATGATTGCACCAATGTACACAATTATGATTTAATAAAAATTAAAAAAAAAAAAAAGAA
>CAUYRH010023889.1:0-94454 GCA_963574655.1 Perodicticus potto | reverse complement strand
CTCACAATTGACATGGGTACATCCCTTGAATATGGTTTTTTAAGATGTTTAATTTACATGATATATGTGTGTGTGTGTGTGTGTGTGTGTGTGTGTGTGTGTATTCGTGTATATATGTGTTTATGTATGTATTCAGGGGGTGCCAAAAATGTACACACATTTTAAGAAGGAAAACACTATTAAAATTGTAATACTCTAGGCTCAGTGCCTATAGCTCTGCCGGTAGGGCACCAGCCACATACACCGGAGTTGGCAGGTTCGAATCCAGCCTGGGTCTGCCAAACAACAATGACAACTACAACCAAAAAATAGCCGGGTGTTGTGTCCAGAGCCTGTAGTCCCAGCTACTTAGGAGGCTGAGGCAAAAGAATTGCTTAAGTCCAAGAGTTTGTGCTTGCTGTGAGCTGTGATGCCACGGCACTCCACCCAGGGTGACACAGTGAGACTCTGTCTCAAAAAAAAAAAAAAACGTTACTGATAACGTTTGTTACCTTGCATCTTATATCTGGTATCTCTTGTAATTGCAGAAGTCAAAGCTGACTCAAGTATTACAATTTTAATATTTTTTTCCTTTCTTAAAATGTGTATTTTTTTGGCACCCTCTGTATATCCATGTTTTGATAGCTTAGAACAACAGTGTAGGGTGCCTGATAAATAATTAATGTTATTCATTATCATTGCTATTGTTGTGTAAGAAACACAGCTCTAGAGATATGGGACCTCGGTCTCTATAACTTAGTTGCTGTATAACTATAGTCAATTATTTGATGCTATATTATTATCATTTCTTATTTATATTAAACGTATATTTTAATAATATGTATCAATTATTTGTTATCTTTGACCCTGTGCCACCTCATTGGGAAATGAGGTTGAGAATTTCTGTTGGGTGTCCTTCATAAAGGTCAAACGAGATGTAAATGGGCTGAATGGTGTTTCTCTGGGCAAATGCAAGGTAGCAGTGCTTGTGGCAGCCTCACCTGGCCAAGTGTGCGGTGCACAAACATCTGTCTGTGTGGATGATTCCCTTTCCCACCACCCCTCTGCCCTTATACTGTGGTCTGGGCCGTGGCATTCTCCCAGTGCCCAGCAGGACTAGTCATCTACTAGTGCTAGCAAACTACTAGTAAACGACTGCAATCAATGCTAGTACTTTCCTGTAGGAAGTGAGGAGAGACACTGGCATCAAAGGTTTCAACTAGTTGTATCCCTTTGGATACAAATGGGTATCTTACTGCTCTGTAATTGGTGGGGTGGAGCCAGGTGGCATGGAAGCTCCCTGTCAGCTTGAACATTCTGTGAATCTCAGGTTCTGAGGAGCACAAATAGGTTCAAATGACACGTGCCAAGCCAGACTTTCTCACGTTTGGGAGACTAGACCTCAATAATGACCCTGGGGCCATAATCCAGAATGAAATCAGTTGGCTCCACGAGCAGATATACACAAGAAACCAGGGAGAGGACATCATCCTGAGGGGTGGATCCATTAAGCCTGGTCATCAGGAAAAGAGCCATTACTGTGCAAAGAACAATGGCAATAAATGGCGATTACCCACTAGTGGGTTAACAGATAAATAGAATAGTAACAGGGAGAGAGGACTTTTCCGTCTATGAAGCATAATAACTTAATAATATGACTGGTGGGGGGACAAGAACACTGTTGGAGATTTCTGACCTGAAAGACCTCTGGCCAAGGGGTGGACATGGAATACGACCAGCTGTATTGGGGTGGCTAAGCCACGTCCCTTCTTCAGACCCCAGCAGCCTCATCTGCAGGATGAAATAGACAGTGGTTGGGCGCGGTAAGTTCTGAGGCTCTTCCCAGCTCTGACATTCTACAAGTTCATTATTTCCTTTCTTCTGTATACCTCTGGCTAGCAGCCCAGACTAAAAATGGTCTCTGTGTAGGATCCTTTTACAGACTTTCTTACCAGAGCTTTTCATTCATCTTCATTCTCGGGTACAGGATAAATGTATGCTCTCAGCTACTTAGACAACTCTGTTCCTCCATTTTTCTTCTTAAGCATTTAAAGAAATGAAATCTAGTATATAAAGTGCTTAGCACAATGCCTGGCTCATAATAATGTATTCATATGTATATGACAATAGATATATTCTCCTAATACATCTTTCCCTGACTTTCTCCTTTAGTCTACATATCTGTGTCATTTAAATTCTTTTTGTTTTTAAAAATCCAGAGCCACTCAGCTTGCTTTTTTGTAAGAAAAGGTTTTGTTTTTTTTTTGATTACCCCAAGAAACTCTTACATTTAAGTTCACAGCTTCATGGACCCCAATCACTTCAAGATGACCAGTGCCATGCCAGATTCTGACAAAGACAAGGCCTTTGTCTTCAGACTTGGCAAAGACCCCAGCAGCACCTGTTTTCTGGAGATCTAGCTCTGGCCTAGCTCAGATGGGATGTGTGAAGTTAGGATGCTGATACAGGAAGGGACAGCTTGCCTATGAGGACAAAGATATTCAAAATCTGACTTGAGCTGTTGAGTTCACACCTTACAACGGTGCTATTCCAAGTGAGAAAATGCAACTCCGTCTTAGATGGGGCTTGCTTCTCTGAATCTGGGCTACTCTCAGATCTACAAAAACCCAAAGGTGATCTGGACTCCCATTTACCCGTGTTAACAGCAAGGAAAGCTGTTTGTGTTTGCAGACTATTTCTGAAGCTTCCCCTCCCACCGCAGATGCCTACAGCCTACAACCTCATGTTCCGTCCTCAGAGCACACTGTAAGGGGTGCAGAGATGAGAGTAGAGATTATTGTTCTCATTTGTCAGAAGAGGAGATGTAAACTCAACAGGCTACAAATGGGCGATGAAGGGAAAGGGGACTGGCCTTGGGGAGAGTAGCCGGTCCCGATTGGACCAAGAGTAGAACCGGTTCTCTGTGAGCCACCTGTCTGTGGCTTACACAGGTCTTACAGATTGGCCCTCGGAAGGAGCTGAGAAGTCTGTGAAATCAAACTAGCCTAGACCCCAAAACCCCAATGCCTTCCTTCAAAAGTCCCACAGAGAATACATTGTCTTTGTGTTTGTCAGACTGCGTAAGCTTTTCTACTTAAAAGATGATACAGAAAACCCCGTGGCTGGGCTAAACCAGAGTTTTCACTCTGACAGTTTGAATAGGGAGGGATGGGAAACAACTGGATCAATTGTCGCTCATGACACAGGCCTCACAGTGCTGGGCTTCTGCCTCCTTCCATGTCTGCATCTTGGAATCTCACTGCACGCTGTCTGCCTGGAGGGAAGGGAACAGGCCGAGGCCAGGCAAGTGGGAGAAGGTTGGAATAATTAGCACTGAGAATGGCTCAAGAGGGGCTTGCTTTTTAAGGAAAGAGGACAAAAGCCAAAAAAAGGAGAGATGTAAAAATAGAAGAGAGGAGAAGGAGAATGACTGTTTACATAGACAATAATTAAAAAAAAATGAAAAGAGATACAGAAAGTGAATATTAAAGGCCTTCTAGAAAGCCAAACACGAAGCTGAGGTCCCACTAGGTATTGGTGACACCTTCCTGAAATCTGGAAAAATGTTCCCTTGGCCAGTCTGGTGCCTCTGGCAAAATTTGTTTCATATTTGTGGCGCTTGATCCAAAAGAGTGGCTGACCCTTGCTGAAAAGGGTAATAACTTGCTGATCCAGGTTGCTGTTGCCGGCGGTGTCCCCGAGAGACAGACGCCCTGTGGCTGAAGGATTAGCAGGATTCCCAATGTGCTGGCCTCAGGGAGGGGAAGAAAGGCAGGAAGCAAGAAAGAACAGAAAGGGTGGGGAGGTGGGAGACGAGGTCAAGGGAGAATTCTCTCAGTCTGTCCTTCCTCTGCTCATTAATGTGCGACCTCTGGTGTCAGTCTCCGTTTTAGGCACCATCTCAGTTAATCTTCCCAATAACCATGTGGTAGAAACATTATTTTCTCTATGTTACAAAAGGAAAAAAGAAACACAGATGCTCAGAGTACATTAGGTAGAAAAGGGAAGTTTTAAATCCTGTTATGTTTGACTCC
Source organism: Perodicticus potto (assembly GCA_963574655.1). NCBI lineage: Eukaryota > Metazoa > Chordata > Mammalia > Primates > Lorisidae > Perodicticus > Perodicticus potto. The sequence continues at coordinate 90,441 of CAUYRH010023889.1, read as the reverse complement.
AAACCTTGCTGCTTGCCATCAAACGTGCTTCGAGGGAACTGAAAATGACCAGGCTGTAAAATATGCTCTCAGGGGCTGCTACTTACGGGGCCTGTTTGCTTCTGTCCGGTCCATTCTAGGCTTTGGGGGCCTGACTCTGGTGAGGGTCCTGCCCTCCGGGAGAGTCCGCACAGAGACCGACAAACGGGAAGAAAGATGGACTATACGACATCAGCCGGTGTTACGGGGTCTGAAGGAGGTTGCTTTGGAGAGGTGTCGAGAAAGACCTCTCTGAAGGGTGGTGTTTGAGCAGGACAGAGCAGGATCGGGCTGTGCAGACAGATGTTCACACTCAACAAATACCTGTTGAGTTTCTACCAGGTTCTAGACACCTCATTTTCTTTTTTTTTGAAACAAAGTCTCATTCTGTTGCCCTGGGTAGAGTGCTGTGGCATCATAGCTTACAACAACCTCAAACTCATGGGCTCAAGCTTCTCTTGCCTCAGACTCCTATGTAGCTAGGACTACAGGTGCCTGCTACAATGCCTGGCTATTTTTTTTTTTTTTTTTTTTAAGAGATGGGGGTCTTGCTCTTGCTCAGGCTGGTGCTAAGATTACAGGCGTGAGCCACCACACCAACCCAAAGTTCTTATTTTTGTTTTTTTTTTTTTTGGAGATAAGAGTCTCACTTTTTTGCCTTAGGTAGAGTGTCATGGCATCATCATAGCTCAAGAGACCCTCTTGCCTCAGGTTTTCTATTTTTAGTAGAGATGTGGTCTTACTCTTGCTCAGGCTGGTCTCAAACTCCTGAGCTCAAGCAATGTACCTGCCTTGGCCTCCCAGAGTGCTGGGATTATAGGCGTGAGCCACCATGACTGGCCTTGGACACTGCTCTTGAAACTCTCATTCATTATTTCCTTTGACTGATTACAACAGCACTGAGGGGGAGCCATCATGGTGACCCTTCATGTGATGAGAAACTGAGATGTGGAGAGATAAGTGATTAGCCAGAGTCCACACATAAGTGGTTTAACAGAAGTTTAAACCCAGATCTGCCCCACCCCAGACCTAGCCTCCGCCCTCCTTCATCACAAAGGTCTTTCTTGGCAGAACCTGACAATGACCCAATAGCCAAAGTGTCCTATCACCTTTCAGCCAAAGTAAGAGGCAAGGGAGCAGGTGCTAAACCCAGAAGAGATATTTATTTATCAACCTCATCCTAAGAACAAGGAGGATTACATTTTTAAAAAGTGTATATTCAGGGCGGTGCTTGTGGCTCAAAGGAGTAGGACACCGGCCCCGTATGCCTGAAGTGGCAGGTTCAAACCCAGCCCCGGCCAAGAACTGCAAAAAAAAAAAAAGGTGCGTATTCAAAGATGTCTGCTGAATAACAGCACGAATGAGCACTCTCTGCAGGTGCTGAGGGAGAGCTGCCTGTGAATTAAGTCATGTACGCTGCACAGCCGCTCTCGGAGGCAGGGAAGATTATGATCTGCACTGCATTTATTTATTTTAGAGATGGGGTCTCCCTTTGTTGTCTAGGATGGAGCACAGAGGCTTTTCATAGGTACAATCTTAAGCTCCCCGCACAGCCTGAATCGCCTGGGTTCAATCTTTCAGAAGATTATAGGTGTGCATCACTGTGCCCAGTCATGATCTCCAATTTACACATCAGAAAAAATCTTCCCAAACTTACAAAGTATAAGCACCACAACCAGGATTCAACCCCACGCAGGCCCTGTGGGAAGCCACACCTTCACCCTCATTCTCTACCACCTGCAGTGAATGTGAGTACTGTAGAGAGTCGGGTGTGAACCAGGCCATCAAAGGTGGGAAGGTTTCAGCTGCTGGAACTCAGGCTTAGAAGCAGAAGAGGGTGGGAGATCACCGAAAGGCCCCTCTAGCCCTGTCTTAGCCTGTTTGTGTTGCGATAGCAAAATATCTGAGTCTGAGTAATTTATAAGTAGTAGACATTTATTTCTTGTGGTTCTGAAAGCCAGAGAGTCCAAAGCCCACGGCACTGGCCTGTTTGGTCTCTACCTTCGTGATGGTGTTTTACACACTGTGTCTTTACATGGGGGAGGGCACAGAAGGACAAAAAGGGTTCCTATTCACCCTTTCTAGCCCTTTCATAAGGTTGCTGATTCCAGTCGTGAGGGCAGAGCCCTTCTCGCCCAGTCACCTCCTAAAGTCCCTATCTCTTAATATTATTGTATTGAGGATTAGGTTCAATAAGAATTTTGGAGGGACAAAGACATTCAAACTGTATCTTTTTCCTCCTGTTACTGATGGGAATTTAGAATAGAAGGCCCAGAGGGAGCAGTCAGAGAAGGCAGGAGTCTAGTGTCTCAGACTAGAGCTCTCAGAGGGAGTGGGCTGGGGGACACGGGGTGGGGAAAAGATCTGAAGCTTCTAAATGGCCACCACACCAAAAAAGAGGAAACCTAAAATAAGGGCTCCATTTCCTATTCAGAGTCAATGGGAAATAATACTAGAGTTCCCAGAACAAAAGGAGAATAAAGTTTGTGGGGAAAAAGAACACTGGGGTAGCCAGGGAGGGGCACAGCCAGGCCTGGGGGGTGTGGTCTCCAGCCCAGGCTGCCACCCTTGGTGTGGTCCGAGAGCAGGAAAAGCACCTGCCCTGGATCCCCATGTTTGCCTTATCTGTAACAGAGGGAAGGAAGCCGGCTCTATCCCATCTAATCCTTTGCCGCACTGAAGGGAGACATCTGCTTTGCTCTTGCTAATTTAGTGTGGGAAGCCTGCCTCACTCTTGGATGTAGATAACGATTCCCGCTGGCTGGCAGGCAGGCTGGGGAGCCAGGGGCTCAGCTGCATCCTCCCTGGCTAGCATTCCATCCCCCAGCACCCTGCCCTTCCCGGGCAGCCTGCAGCTGGCCAGGCACCCAGGACACAGAAGCTCGAGGCACTGAGCAGGTTCTGAGGTTCTGGCCTCAGAGCAGGATGGTGCAAATTTGTTCACACAGGCTCAGGACTGCAGCTTCCCAGAATAGGGGGACTCTGCTCAGAGCCCCCTGTGCCAGCTGTGCCCAGAGAGGAGCCAAAAGAACTTGAGAAGTGTTGGGAGGAGGTGTTCTAGGCTGGGGATGTTGGGAGCTGGGGCACAGAGAAAAACATGTTTGTCGTGAATGAACATGGTCCTTGGGATTGCCATCCTCACCTCAGCGGGCACGCCACAGAGCAGGGTGGCAGAGTCTTGAGATGCTCACAGGAGCAGGTCCTAGGTACATGGCTTTCCATCTGGAAAGGCACAGGTAGCCACACAGGCTTCATAATAAATGTGTACCCTGGCACAGGCCCACCTCTGCCTCCCCTGTTCCACCATCTGCTCTATGCATGCAGTGATGGCTGCCTTATTATTCCTCTGGGTCTTCTCTCTGCACTCCCCGAGAAAAGAACCTGGGCCTCAGTACCTACCCTCAGCGGAAAGACAAGGTAGGAAATGTCCTTTTCTCCCAAGTGTGCAACTCGTTTCCCACTCAGGCTGTGGCTCCCAGGCCCAAGCAGCTATGGGTTCTTAGGTTCCCATTTAGGTGTTTAGCTGAAGGCATAAACCTAAGGAGAATCCGAATTTTCCCAGGAACCTTAGGAAATTTGAAAGGTAAGCTAACTTGACAAAAACCCAATACAAATTAGTTTAAGTGAAGGGAGCACTTAATGCTCACCTAAAAGGAGTTCAGGGCTGATTGGATCTAGGAGCTCAAACAACATGGTCTGGGCCCCCTTTCTCTCTGTGTTTACTGTTTCCTGCTGGGCACTGGCATCATTATTTGTGACCATGGATAGGATTCCTCCACAAAGCCTGGGAAGGTGACTATGGTCAACTTTAGGCTCACTATCTGGCAAGCTCATTAGAAAGAGAGACTTCTCTTTCCCAATTTCTGCAAAAGATTCTGATTGGCCTTGTTTGGATTATGGGCCTAGCCCTGAACCCATCACTGTGTCTAGAGAAGTGTCCATTGGCCAAGCCTAGGTCACATGTCCAGGTTAGAGCCTGGGGGTGGGGGAGGGGAAGTTCTGGTTCTAGAAGAACTGCGGGAGAGGTATTTAGCAGGTAAAGTAATAGCTACTATAGTCCACCTTAGTGGTGGTTACCATCTTGTGACACAGAATAGGAGAAAGATTTGGGGTGGAGAGTCCCTTCCCATCTATTTTGCCAACACCACAGGAAGATTCGGCTCTTCAGTGGTTGACAGAGCTTAGAACTGTACAACTTCCGCCCTTCTTTTCCAGCTCAGGCAAGACCCCCTACAGGGCTCCTTCTGCCCATCTGTGCTCTACTGTCTTTTTGAGGCCCCTTCCTTATGCTCCCTCCCCCAGCCAGTGCCTGCCTGTAACTTCAGCCTTCCTGTCTCTGGGGCAGACAGCTGGCTTTCCAGAACTCTTTGCAGACATCATCCCTATTGTGCCAATGAGGTCACCAAGTCCTGCTGAGTCAGGCCAGGACAGAACCCAAGTCAGGCTCTGCCTTTAGGGAGACAGGATTTTATTCTGTTTCTTAGGGAGACAAGTTAAACATTTGAGCTACATTATCTTCATGATCATTTTTAAGAATTATCCCCTCCACTGCCCAGAAAATAAACCCCGAATCGTGAGATAATCCTTTCTAAGCGAACCCCTTAGCCATTAGGCCAATACAATTCCACATTATCTGAGTTGAAAGGGAATAGACAATTCATTTGCTCCAACCACCAAGCTAATGCTTGACTGTGCCTATAATGTTGTAACAAGTGGTTGTCCTTCCTGTTCCTAAGCTAGACCACTTTTAGGAAGTCCCCATTGTTAAGCAGCTCTGACCATTGTTAGCGTCTGGTCTCTGCTCTTCTCTTTCTCCATTGGCTCTGGGAGCAAGGTCTGGGAGTGCCCAAGGCAGCTTTTTCAGGATGGGCTGAATATTTGACTCCTGACTGTCTGGATAGCAGGTGCTGGAGAGACATGAGCTCCCAGCTATTGCAGAGGGTGAGGCTCCCCTAGTCCATACATGGTCAGGGGCTATGGTATGGGAGTGGGTGAAGGATTCCAGGGGGAACTCTGGGGCACTGTACAGACACCCTTATATTCTTTCCTTCAGGGCTGGGGTTCTTCAAGAGGTATGAGCTACTTCATTGCCATAGGGGAGCCATTTACTTCCTGGGTCACTATGCTTAACACTTCTGAGCTCTTCCTACATTATGTCACTCCTAGGCCTTCTTCCTACAGAATGTCACTCCTGGTGAATAATCTGTCCTAAGTAGGTGTGAAGGCACACAATGAACAGCTCACAGCAGGACTCTTCTTCCCAGTGGAGGGTGGAGTTACCTTTAAGATTGCATGGGGTACTATAATCACCTTTGGTATGGGGAAAAAATTTGGGATAAAGAATATAAAAGAGAAAATTGCCTCCCAAATAGTGTTTTCAACCTGCAAGAACCTTTACTCTATCCATTTTACTCTCCTGCTCCTCCTTAGCCGGGTAGACTTAGTTGGAAGCTCCCCGCCACCTCCACCCCCATCTCTGTCTCTTTTCTTCCTCCCCTCCCTCTTTCCTAATGCAGTGGAAAGGGATAGAGTTCCACTGTGGACTGAGAGATGCTTCCTGAAAGCAAACCCTTCCTGGCACCCAAGCAATTTCTATCTTCATAGGAGGAAAGAGCAATCATTTATAATCCTACATAGCTGTGGTCAGGTAAACACAGGTTTTGGGGAAAGACAGAGGGCAAGGTCAGGCATTGCATAGGAGGGATGGGTGGGAAATAGGAAGGCTTGCTTCCAGAGAGCTACCTGGATAGGATGGGCTTGGGGTGGTGGTTAATCACCTACATCTTGTCCTGTGCTCTTCTTCCCTCTCTTCTCCTTGGCCAGAGCCCTGGGACCATGTCTTAGCTGATGTTTACACCAAATTTCCTTCTATGCTCTTTTTAAAGCGTGATAGGATGATGTTGGCCTAGGGTAGCTTGGGAATTGAAGGCTCCTCTTGGCTATTTCAAAGCAAAACCCTGGGTTCCTTTCCCTGTTCTGTCAAAAAGCTACAGTTGTACCTTCTGAGTCCCTGCGTCCAGACTTCCAGGTCTAGAAGGGTGAGCCCAGGGCTTTCTGGAATGCTGACAATGGTGTAGATTTTGGGGGAGGAATTCCATCATGGTGGTTGACCAGGCTGCAACTCTCGATTTTCCCTGGGGGAGAAGCTCTAGCTGCATAGATGGAGAGCTACTAACAACATGGAGAGGATTTGGGGGCTGGAGTGCTAGGTGAAAAACAAACCTCCAGGGGGCAGTGATGATCAGCATCCAAAGAGGAAATTGTGACAGAGGGGCCTTATCTTTAAGAGTGAATCAGAAGCTAAGGAACCCATTAATGACCCCAGTTTCAATGTCATCTTCAACTCTGCAATTGGGATATTATTATGAGCCAATCAATAATCAAGTATTTTGTGGCTATCTCCTGGGTACCTGTAGCCACTAGGACTAAAGACAACTTGATGTAGGCATGAAAGGAATACCATTGGGATTCTGTCCTCATTCTTTCTAGTTTTCTCTCTTCTCGATGGTCTCTTTGCAGCAGCCATCATGTGTGTGTAAATGGGCTCCATATCTGTAGCATCAACTCCAGATTCCTTATCTGTGCTACAGATACCTGCTCTAACCACCTCCTAGACACACCTATTACAACGTATATTTGTACCTTCCCATATCTTGGCATGTCCAAAACCAAATCCATCCATCAATCTCACTTTTCCTCTACTCTTCTCGAACCTGACCATCTTCCAAAGTTTCACAATTTTCTGCCTCTAGTGATCTTCTACTCTCCCTTTAATCAAAGTCTCACTATTCTTCAAGACAAGTCTGAGCTCATGTTTCCTGTGTATGAAATGTCTGAGTGTCTGGGTGCAATGAAGCACAGTTTCCTGAATCCACATTCTTTATGGCCCAAAGCAGTGGCCACTTCCCATGTGAAGTCTCCCAGAGCCCTTCCCACGCAGAAGGATTTCTCCCTCCTCTGGCTTCTCTTAATCTGAACCTCTCTTTCAGTCTTTTCTGATTCATCCTTCTTTCAAATGCAAGACTCTAATATCATGATACTTGTGAAATAGTCCCACTTTTCAGTCCATTCAATAATTTCACATCCCCCAGAAATTATTCTACTGTTCAGAGGCTTTCCTTTTTTTGTACTGATGACTGCCTTCTTGTGGTCCCAAATGATGGTGCTGGATCACACTCCCAGCTTCCTTGTAGATGCCACATCTTCAGTCAGTCACTGTGTGTGTTGCTATTGAAACATCTTATTAAATTGTGTATACATCTCTAAGGATGAGAGAAGATGTCACGGTGCCTCACAAAGAGCGTGACTTTAGACTCAAATAGACAGATGCACATTTGATACGGGCTCTGTACTTACTAGACGTTTGACCCTGAGCGAGCCACTTAACTTTTCTGAGCCTCAGTTTCCCCACTTATAAATGGAAGGGTGATGTTTCCCTGGAATGCTTCATGCCGGGCTCTCTCTCACCTCCATGGGTCTGTACTTGTTTCACCTGCAGCTTAAGGCTCTCACAGCTGAGAGAACTTCTCATTCTTCAGGCCTCAGCTTAGATGCCATACTCCAGAAGTTCCACTCCCTCAAGGATCATGTTAGTTGTGTTTCCCATGTACTCGCTAATTACATTGCACCTGCCCAAGTCTCGACCTGTGGCTCTTGAACTGTACTGGTCTGTTTCTTGCCCCTCATCCCCTTTGAGGAATGGCAAACTCCAGGAGGACAGAGACTGTGATTTGTTAACCACCACATCCCATCTTTGCCCAGCCCTTTTTCTCTTTTGATCCAAAGGAAGTCAGAAAAAGTAAGCTACATTAGGCAAAGAATTCATAATTCTGGGATTCCGAAGAAAATGTCAATATCTTGCTGAGTGCTTATTAGCTGAGTACATTGCGACATTTCAGCTCTTCACATTACTGGCCCCATCTCTGCACTGTGCTAGGCACTGGGAAACCACCTGCTTTTGGCGCAGAAATCAGGTGATGTGTCTTTTAAACTGATGTTAAAGCCCAGGAGTTTCCAATTTCCTGAGATTTACAACCAGTGTTGTATATGTGAAACTACCCAAATCACAAAGAGGATTAGTTTTCTTAGGAGACTCTCATAAGTAATAGCAATTTCCATAGTTTGTTTGGCACCCATAGATGTAAGTACTTTATTTAAAAAACTCAACCACATATAACTTTATTATAACAATCTAGAAGTTGTTTTTATAAATAAAAATCAATAACGATGCTACGCTCTTCCATTATTTCTGGTGTTGTCCCTTTGGAAGTGTACATTTATTTCACATGATAGTTAAAAGAGGAAAGTCCAGGGTCAGATGGCCCATGCTCAAAACCCATCCTGATGTTCACTAATGATGGGATCTTGAGAAAATTATTTCATCCCTTTGTGCCTCAGTTTCCTAGTCAATAGGATGGCAACAGTAGCATCTGCATTATAGGATTATTGTATGACTTAAATGAGCGACTACCTGTCAGGGCTTACAACAGCGCCTGGTGTGAGTACTCTATCAATGCCAGCTATTATTGTTTGCCAGGGGTAAATCAAATGTAAGAAGAATGCTTGGATAAGATTACTTTTAAAGTCCCTGCCAGCCCTGAAGTTCGGTGTCTCTGCCTCATTCCAATCCCTCAGCATTTCTATTCAGTAGGGAGGGGGCAGCATTATCCACATTTTACAAACAGTGAAATTGAGCCACAGAGAAACACAATGTCCAGTCAGTGAGCGGCAGTCTGAAACTAGGATTCAAGTTTGTAGCTGTAGGCACGAGGACTCTTCCCCAAGGCTGAGGACGAGTATTAGAAAGCAAGGGTTAGCTACCTCTTGATAAGCCCCTTGGTTCCCCTTCTCTGCTCAGTTTCTCCATGGATGCTCTTCAAGGTCACTTCTGTCTCTGTTTTTGAGATGATCTCAAGCCATGTCTTCCCAGATATTTTTCTTACCAGCATTGAAAAAAGCCATATTGTGTGGCTGGATGAGGTGCCAGTGAGAAACTGGCTCCTTGGTTGCCTATGTCCCTGCCTCTGTAAGCACTTCTGTCCCCCAACTGTGCTGAATACACACACTGCCCCTTGCTCTACAGCCTGACTCTGTGGAGGCTGCTGAGCCAAGACCTTAAACCCGTTGGGAACCCCACAACTGACCTTGCTCCAAAACAATCTGTCTCAACACTGCCCCATTCTATTGTAACCCCAATTTCTATCATCCTAGGCGAAGGGTCTGCAAGAGCTCCTGTCCCCCCTCCTTCCCTTGTCTATGTCTTCTTCAGGACCTGGAGCCCCCAGGAGTTTGTGGGTGCAGGGAGCATTCCCTTGCCCCAATCTGCGCTGTTGAGGAGGACCCGGGATGCTTTTCTTTTCTGTCCACTAGGGGGCTGCTCGTAGGGGGATGGAAAAAACGAAGGCTTAAAAAAATATCTTGCTGCTGAAATTTCAGCAAGAGGGGAAAAGACAGAGCGCGTGAGAGAGAGAGAGGGAGAGAGAGAGAGAGAGAGACAGCGAAGCAGTCCCAGGCTTCCTCCTTTCGCGTCAGAGGCAGGAACCGACTGTGCTAAGGCTGTTGGCTCAACACGCAGAGACAGAGGCAGGGGCAGAGCCAGAGAGAGTGAGAGAAGCGGGGTCCTCCCTGACCCAAGGAATTACCACTAGCGGAGTGAAACAACCTGAGTTTTTGATCTTATTTTGGTCGCCGCCTCGTTCCCCTTCCACCCAGAGCCCTGCCGGCTTGGGTTTCATTTCTTTCGTGGAGCCTCATCTCTGCCTCCCAGGAAAGGAGGAAGGGGAGCGAGGCGGGCTCCGGAGGTGAGCGTATCCGCCGGCTCCCGCCCGAACGGCAGGCATTCTCCTCCCAGGAAGCTCCTCCGGCTCCCGGCCGCCCACCCCCAGCCCGGGTAAGTCCAGAGCACTCGCTCCTTTGATTTTCTCGCTAAGGCGATTTCAGCACCAAGGAGAGCTATGAGATGCGTTTCTGTCCCTGTGTCTGTGGGTTCCTGCTACGCGTTTGGCACTGAGGTTACATCTATCTCCCGGCGGCCGGCAGAGCCCGTTTCTGCGTAGGGAAAAGAAAGGCGCAAAACTATGTCTACCGAATTAAAGGGGGATGTGGACCCCGGCCTTGTGGGTGTGCGTGTGTATGTGTGTGCGTGTACTGTTGCATAAGACAGGTGAGCGCTGAGCTAAATTGCCGGTGGCTTCTGCGTGTCTCCACGCAGGGCTGTTTGTTTTGTATGTAGATAACAGGAAGGCTTGGAGTATTAGTCGTGCGCCTTCTTTAACTCTCTCCCCACAAGCCTTCCATGGTGAGAAAGTGTTGCAAAGGAGGCCTGGGGGAGCGGAGGGGGCTGGGGAGTGGAGGTAGAGTTAAAAGTTATGCTCCTTTGAGAGCTTGAAAGAGCTGGCTTTTAAAATGTCAGTTTCCCCAGGATTCTCTGAGTTCCTGCTGTGGAGAGAGCCCGACCTGACCTTTTACTCTCTCTCCCTGGGTGAACCCATGGCAAGTGGGCAGGTGCAACAGGTTAGCCTCGGCTGGGGCAGCTGTGGGGCTGAGGTCCCTGGGACTGTAGTAGGAAAGTACCAGTGTCATGAGCTTTGCAGAGGTCAGCAGAAGCGAATTAGACTACATTTGCAAGGAGGTAGGACGTGCGCTCCGCTTTTTGGTTAACCTTGGTTATTAGTGGTTGGAAAGATAACAAAGTCTGTTCTGCCTTGTTTTGGGGGCATCTGACAGTGGAAAACAGCCTAGAAGAAAGGGCTGCCTCCATACACCTAGGGAAGCAGAGTGAACTGAGACTGGTCCCAGACTCCAGAGGGCTTCAGGTGGTACCATGCTCTCCTCCAGCACCGAGGGCTCCACAAACAGAAGCTCATTATCACTTCATCCTTCACTGCTACTACTTTTTGTAAGGTCCTGCTCTGTCTCTCCTGCTTCCTACATCTCTGAAGTATGTTCAGTGCCCTGAATCTGCCTTAGTTGGGGCGGAAGATACTACCTATCTGTCCCTACCCCTTCTCTTCTGTTCATACCCCCTGGGGTGTCCCTCAACAAGTGGTGTTGGGCATTGCCTTTAATCATCTAGGTTTCCATGGAGCCAGCATCCTATGGGGGACTTTAAAGAGACATGGCTTCTTGTAAGAGAAAGCCTTGCCTTGATTTGGACCCTAACTATTTAAGGTTCTGGTCACTTTCCTCAAGTGTATTACAGACAAGGGAGATGTGAGGGCTGGGGAGCGATTCACTTTTTCCATTGCTGAATGAACCCTAGTGTGGTTACTCTTTGTCTTACTTTTAATTCAGCATCCTGGCCTCTATCTTTAAGATGAAGAAAATACTCTGTGCTTCTGAATGGGGAGTAGGCTGGGTGAGAGACCTAGTTCTGATAGCGCTGAGTGAAATGGCACCACTTTGCACATTGTTTTGGTTTGTTTTTACTATGCTTTGCCTTGGATCCAGAAACCTTAGCATCTCCCTTGAATGACAGGAAGTAGAAGGCAGCGAAGAAAAGAGAGTGAAGTCAGAGGTTGTAATGCTAGGGGGAAAAGGATTGAAATAGACAAACGCGGAGCATCAGAAACCAACACTGACTCATTCAATATTTCAACTCTCCCAAATCCTTCTGTCCTTGAAATCTTCCAGTTTGAACAAATGAGTAGAAAGATTTTTGTGTGGCACATCCCTGAAGGTTTAAAAAAAAAAATCATGCCCTTGCAGTAGACCCTGTCCAAAGCCACCATTTATTACTGAAGCCACCATACTTAATGACCATTATCGCATTAATGCTCTTAAATTCTTTCAGAAAGAAGTGCTTAGCGATAATATTTGCCACATTTTATAAATGGGAAGACACAGACGTTTAAAGTATGAGTTTAGAGGGTAGCCTAAGCGGAAATAGAACTTCTGATCTGCTAATATCCTGTCACCTGTGAAGAGCAGAAATGCTCGTGTGCAAGAAAGAAGGGATGGATTGCTCCCCAGTGGGCACATTTGCAGCCAAAGCCTTTCAGTGAACTCAGTATGGAGCAATGGCTTCTCCCTGGTGAAGAATGAGAATCAGCCAGAAGGCTGGAGGTGCTGCTGGCTTTCAGTTCTCAGCCAAGAAAATGGCCAGGAGCCAGGTCAAAAGCTCTCTGGGCTTATTGCAAAGAGAGAGCCTTGGGCTGGTGCCCTCCAGGCTGAACCGATGTCATGTGCCTAATTGCCACATCATCTTGCCCCAGACATCTCAGCGGAAGGCATCCTTCCTGGGGCGTGTTGCCATATGTGTCTTGGCTTTAGGTGTGTGGTAACGTTGGTCACCTATGAGCCATCTCTGGGACCACCTTCATTGTGTCTTCTGTGGCTCAGCATCTGAGGAACATGACTAAGGAGGAGGAAGGGGTGAGCTCTGCCCACCTACAGAAACCGTAGGAGAGGGGTGGGAGACTGAATACAAAACAGCCCCACATATAAAGCACTCTCCCAGCAGCCTTAGCCCTCACATCTAGCCAGCATTCGGGTCATAATCTTCTGTCCAACCCTCTTTCACGGAGCAGGGGAGACTTCTGGGATGCCTTTGACACCTCAGAAGATGGGAGATGGTGGGGAAATGTGGAGGGAAGGAGGAGGTCACCCATCCTGCTCTATTCTCCATGGCCATAGGTTGCCATATTTTACCTGGAAAGGGCCATTGTTACTTTTTTTTTAATTGAGGTATAGTTTGTATGTAATAAAAATGCACTGATCTTAAGAATTCAGATAAGTTTTGACAATTTTGTATGCCTATTTAGCCCCTATCCCAAATAAGATTTACACAAGTACACTTATGCTTCTTTCCCATCAAACTTTCTCTCCCTCAACCCCATCACTTTGTAATTTCTATCCCCATAGCGTGTCCTGCTAAATGTATCACTTAATAGATGTGTCATGTAGGCCCTAGACCTTTTTAAAAGAACATCTCAGGGTGATGAGGCCATTGTTACAGGGTGGGTAGCAGAGAGGGTGGGGGAGGGGTGCACCCCAGTTTAAAGTCATGGTGTTGGAAATTCAGGTGGTCATTTCAACTATGTGTATGGAAGCCAACACTCAAATCCAAACAGAAATCATAGAAGCACCTGCAGGCACCTGCCTCTGAGCTGACCTGAGTTATTTAATGACATGGTTCACAGAGATGATATTAAAATTTATCTTAAAAACTTGAATTAAGGCTGGGTACCCATAGCTCAGTGGTTAGGTCGTTGGCCACATGCACCAGGATTGGTGGGTTTGGACCTGGCCCAGGCCAGCTAAACAAAACAAAACAACAAAAAAATAGCTGGACATTGTGGCGGGCACCTGTAGTCCCAGCTACTAAGGAGGCTGAGGCAAGAGAATCACTGAAGCCCAAGAGTTTGAGGTTGCTGTGAGCTATGATGGTACAGCACTCTACAGGGGGCAACAAACTGAGACTCTGTCTCAATAATAAAAAAGAAAAAACTTGGAATTCAGTATTCAGGTGGCTGGTCATGAATGACTCCATCTGAGCTCCAGGAGAGTGAGCTGAGAATACCCAGGTAGCTTAGCAGAGACAGAGAGAAGAGAGTTCACTGTGATAGTGCTTATGCCCCAAAATTCAGCCCCTCCCAAGGAAGTTCCAGCTGAAGGGGTGCGGCTCCTCCTTATTTAACAGTGGTTTTAGAGTCAGAAGTCACTTGTCGAGATCCATGCACCATCATAGCTCCACCCAGAGATGTCTCCATTTACCCTGAGCTGTTGGCTGTGTGAAGACGTACTCTTTCCACTTTACCACCAACAAGTAATGGTGTCACCAGGAGGTTTTGATGACTTTGGTGAATATATGTGTGTGCGTGCATGTGTGATAGCTGCTCACAAACACAGACATCACCAGCCCTGACACTTTGCCCATCCAGTTCTCTAACACTTTCTCTCTAGTTTAAGAACAAGATGGAGCATTTTGTGCACTATTTGCACATGGGTCCTCAACAAGGAGATTAGATTTTCTGGCAGATCAATCATAAATCAGACTCTTCAGTAGACCTCAAAATTTGCCCAGGTAGATCACAGAACTATTTCCATGTTCAGTAGATAACTTTGTCCTCTGCATCCCTCAGCTTGGAAACTTTGCTAAAGCACCTGCTTCCAGGGCTCTGCCCCATTCTGGGCTCACTTGCTGCAGAGAATGCCCTCGATGCATGCCCTGCCCCTCCCCAGCTCTTTTAGGAGAAGGCTACTGAGTCATCTCTCCCACCTGGAATCTCATGGAGTGCCACATAGGTTGCCAAGCCACCAGGTCATGGCAAATTAAGATAGCCAAAGTGAGGATTCCCAGGTGCAGGAGTACAGAAGTTGAATGATGTCCACCAAACCAATTCCAGTAACGATTTGGCAGAAGTGAAGGGATACACCTTTGCTCATCTTGATTATACGCTATGTTAACAAAGATAAAGTGAGAACCCAGCTTAACTAGTTTCATCTTCTTAAAAGTAAGTGTAGTGAGGACGGGAGAATTGGAATGGAGTTGTTCAAAAGTTATTTCCAATCATATATTAATAATAAAAAAACACTACATTTTTACCTTAGAACATAACTTTGAATTAGAACTGCATTGATAAATTTTGAACACAGCAAGTTATTGATGTGCCAGGTGACAAAGGAAATCCAAACAACCTTGCTTTCTTTTCTTTCCCTCCTTTTTACCCATTTACCATTTTAACCATTTTTAAGTGTATAGTTCAGTGGCAAGAAGTACATTCATGTTGTTGTGCAACCATCACCACCATCCATCTTCAGAGCTTTTTCATTTTCCCAGACTGAATCTCTGTACCCATTAAACAGTTCCTCTTCCCTAGTCCCTGGCAATCATCATTCAACTTTCTGTCTCTGAATATGACTTTTCTAGGTACCTCATATAGTGAATCACACAGTATTTGTCTTTGTGTACCCAACTCATTTTACTTAGCAAAATGTGGGGGGGAAAAATGTCTTCAAGGTTCATTCATGTTGCGGCATGTATCAGAATTTCTTTCTTTCTTTCTTTTTTTTTTTTGGTCGAATAATATTCCACTGTGTGGAATGCACACAAACACACACAAGTATACACACACATTATATATATGCATACCACATTTTGTTTATCCATTCACCTATCAATGGAAGCTTGGGTCATTTCTTCTTTCCCTCCTTTAATTCTGGCTCCTTATCTCTGCCTCGACTTTGTTCTCTAACAGGGACAGGGAGACTTTTTGGTCATGGCACTCACTTGGGTTGATTTTGTTCTTTCCCTATGGAATCCAAGAAGATGGCTTCCTGGAGGAAAATCAAGGAGGATACTTGGCACTGGTGCAAGTGAATTGAATTGGGTCCATCTCCTATATTCAGATCTTCACTGTTAATGTGTACAACAGACATAGTTTAAGTGAACTTGGATCCTAAACTCTTCCTTATTCTTCCCATGAGGTGCCCCAATCTTATTCCAGAGAGGGACCAGCAGGCAGAGGGGTGTAACCTTCATGCTGCTGGGGCATGTCTCTGGATTATGCATTATAAGGTGAGACCTCATAATGAGGGAAGGAGTCTGGGGTCAGGGACAAATAAGTCAACAGACTCCTTATAGTTTGCTGAAGGATTTTAGCCTGATTTCCAAGGGACCTCTGTCTTAGAGAAGGGTTCTATCAAACTCACCCTGACTTGGCTCATATAATAACATCTCACACTCTGTTCATAGACGATTCAATAAACGTTTATTACCAGGACCCAGGAGGAATTTGTGGTTCTTTTAATCTAGATGTGTCCTCCTTATACTACACAGTATGTGGGAGACAAGGCAGGAAAGTCTGGAATATTGATCCCGAGACATTATCAACCCAAGGTAAGGAAGTCTGGAATATTGATCCAAGACATTACCAACCTATAGACAACAGCCTGGCAACATCTCTGGGCTGGAATCTGGGCCAACATTTATTGAGTACTTACTGAACTTCAGACAAGTATTTGGCACAGAGTATGCCTTCAATAAATAATTGTCACTATTAATGAACATGTCAAAGACTTTATATCATTTAGTGGCTAAAACATTATGGCATAGCCTGTTATCCCCATTTTACAGATGGGGAAACTGAGGCACAGTGATGCTAAATGACTTGTTCAGCTTTTTACAGCTAAGAAGAGGTAGAGCATGGACTCAAACCCAGGTTCAAAGACTACATCTTATATGGTTCTTTAATATTGCTTTTATCATTTATAGTAGAAATTCCATAGATGATTACTTCCCTACATTGACCTCCTCCTTAAGATGACCTAATTTTCATAGACATTTCATATGTGCCACATGTATGTATCAGTACAGTAGGCCTCGTTACTTATGTTGACCAGTTTGTTACAGTCCTTTAGATGGTCAACTTACTGAGGCTTTACCATATTTGGCAATTAATGATGGCTTACCTGTGATTCATCTGAAGCATCTTTAGAGGAATTTTACATCTTGCATTATTGTTTGTCTTTATATATGAAAACTTCTTGCCTCTCCACCTGCATTACCTATTCTACAAGAGTTGGCAGAGCCCAGCACAGGGCCTGGCACATAGTAGTGCTCTTTAAAAACTTTCTGCACTTGAGTCTGCTCAACCTAAGTTGACTTGAGTCTGCTTAACCTAAGTACAAGAGTTCTCATACTTGTTTCCTTTTTAATAATAATAACCTCTATGATTTATGGAGTGTTCATGATGTGACAGGCACTATGCAAGACTCTGCAATGTAGCAGCTCTCATGTTTATTGGTGGTCTCTGTGTGGGGCCAACATGCTATGCATTTCCTGTAAATTCTCTTATTTAATCCACATAGCAATCTAGCAGAAATGTGGCAAAGAAAACATTCTTCTCCAGCCAAGTGAAAAAGGGAGACCCTGGTCAGGAACAAATGTGAGTTGATATTATCTCTTTTTTCTATGAAGACCATAGAAAAAGAACAAATATATGAGAGAAACAAAGCTCTTGAGAGGTTCCGAGAGGCTAAGTAGCTTGCCTGAAGCCACACAGCCAGTAGGTTGCAGGGCTGAATTTGAATCAAACTTGTTTGCAACAGAGCCTGAGATCTTTGTTTCCTCACTGCTGCTGGTGGGTTAGCCTTAGTTATTCACGCCCTGGGCCACAGAACCTGTGGTTGCAAGAAGCAAGACCTGGGGTGGTTATTAACAGAAAACTTGACTTCAAATTCCTGCCTCTTCACGTACTAGCCCTGTGACCTTGGACAGTTACTTAACCTGTCTTAATCTGAGGTTCCTCATCAGAAGCCTCCCCACCTCTCCTCACCTCCCAAAAGCTGATAGAGATCATCATGTCTTCTTTAAGGGGTTCCTATAAGAATTAACGGGATATGAGTACAACGCACTTAGGGCAGTGCCTGGCATGGAACACGCCCTCTTATGAACATTGTGCTACTTGCTACAGTAGAACCTCTATAAGTTGACCACCCAAAGAACTGAAACAAACTGATCAAGATACTAAGGTCGTCAACATAAGGAACGAGGCCTACTACACTGATATGTACATGTGGTGCATGTCCAGTCTATGGAAATTAGGTCAACTTAAGGAGGTGGTCAATGTAGGGAAGTGGTCAACTATGGAGGTTCCACTGTATTTAATTTGGCCTGGAGACTGGGTGCAGCCTGGGAACTCAGTATTTTAACAAGCTAACAATTATCTGGGCTGACCTGGATTTTATATTCTCAAGTGTTAATGGGTCGGGCTGGCCCTTGTTTTATATCACCTTGATTTTAGGAGTATGTGTTGGCTATGTTTTCTTCTACTCTTTTAGCACTGAGAGCCCAGCAGGCTGATATTTAAAAATACCTGAAAGATGCCTCTTGCCAATTAATAACCTAGAAATTGTACCAGACTGAAATTAATTCAAGCCTGAAGGAGACAGTGGAGTTTTGAGCCCTGTTCCTCACTCAGCTGGGGACCATGAACCTTTGGATTCCTTTTCTTCTACTTCTCCTCCCTCCAGGTTCTTCTACCACTCTGAGTTTTATTTATGAAACATTTTCTCTTCCTTTATAATTATGTTTTCCATAAGAAGAACATCTAATAGCCACCTCCTGGCTGGGCTAGAGTAATTGTTTGAATTTTTTGATGGTGTGCAATTTCAAAGGCTTGAGTTTATGTAGATTACCTTGAATTTATCTCCCCAAGTGCATCAGGAAAGAAGCTACTGCCAGCCTCAGGAAGTATTGTAAACCTGTAGCCACTGGGTGCCGGCATTCGTGTGGATGGTCTGTTTCTCTGAACCGATTTCTGTAAAACATATCCCTTAACAAGCCATTTTTTACCAGCCTGTCCTATTTAAGTGCTGCCTGACATCCTCGTGAGCTTATCACTACCAAGGTCAGCAGTGGTGCCCTGCCCAAGGGACAGGTGTGGAGAGGAAGTCAGCTGACAGCCTGGTGGCCTCTGTATCTCCTTCCAATCACCTGGCCAGCTGTGAATTGGGGGTGAGGACTCATGCAGACCGAGGGGAAGGCAGGACTAGATCTGCGTCGGTATAGGGAGGCCAAGGTGGCCAGCTGGGCAGAGGGACAGGACCCTGAATACTAAATGAGAGTACTGACAATAAATAATTATACTGAAAGGGGCAAAGGCCAGGGCCATCTCTAAAGGGAACTTCTCCTCATGGTGACCCAGGGTATGCCACAGAGAGATGGAACTTATAAACCAAGCTGTAAAGCCTGCTGTTCAAAGCCATATATATTTATAGAGATATAAATGAAGTTTAATGCTGGCGAAACTCACCATAAAAGCAAAAGACTTCATCTGTATCTACACTTCAGGTGCTGATCAATGCAAGGCTGCCTGCCTTTCTGCAGCCCAGAGGCGTCGGGGAGCAAGTGCGCCCACTTGCTCCCACGCGGCTCTGGAGCCAGCCCGGGGCGGGAGGGGCAGAGGTCTTCAGAGCATCTGCCAGTGAGGAGCCCAGCAATGGGGAAGTGCGCTCCCCTTATCTCAGAGGGCTGTTTAAAAGCAGCGAGGAAAAAGAGAAAAGGAAAAAGCACTGCCAAAACCAAGCGGTTTCAAACAGTCAGGAGTCTGGCTTTAAATAAAACAATTGGAGGAAGGTTGCCTTTTCATCTGCCTCAGAAGCTGCCAGGTTTCTGCTCCTCGGAGCTCCAGATGGGCTGTGACTGCGAAGCCGGCCTGACTGGCCCCACCCCCTGAGTGTCTCCTCTGACCTTGCTTCCCCTACTGCCTTCATGCTGGGCAGGCAGAAGCAGGCGATAAAACCCTGCCTGGCAAGAGTTCAAATCTTGGTTCTGTCACTTACTAGCTGTGCAGCCTTGGGGAAATCACTGGATGTCTCTGAGCCTCAGTTTCCTCATTCATGAAATAGGGTAAATAGTTCCTGCCTCTCAGAATTGCTACGCAGGCTCAATGAGGTATCATTTTCTGCGGAAGCCTGTAGCAGACCTCACTTAGCACCTCGAGGATCGTCAATCTGTGGAGTTCTTTCTCACTTAATGGGAGCATCTGTGGCAGAGGGGTGTATTCTGAGGGCAGAGGTTAGGGGCATGGGCTGCTTTGACAAATACCCTCTCTGAACTGGGGTGAGGGAAGCCCCGGGTGGTCTGAGGCTGGCTGCTGGAACAAGTGTATTCTCAAGACAGGCGGGGGACTGGAGACTTGTCCTCTTCTCACACTGCCACCAGCTCTTCTCCGAGCTGCAAGGCCTCTGAGCCGGAGCTCTGGGAGGGCCGACTGACCAAGTAGGACAGCTCTTATCTCCACGGAGTTTCCCTTGCAGTGGGGGCCTGTCTGTGTCCTCATAACTGGCTCCCTGGAAAGACAAGAGGCATCAATGCAGCCAACCTGGGGCACCATTTTCCTGGGGTTTATCTTTGGGTGACTAGAGAAGTCCTTCCAGACCGACCCTCAAGAGGTCAGCAAATCATGCCAAGGGGTTGGGTTTCATCCTAGTCACCCTTCCTCCAAGGGAGGGGCCAGATATTCTGGAGGCAAGGAAAGGGTGCTGCTGATCTGGAGCCTGATACACTCTGAGTGGGGTGAGAGGAGATTACTATCAGGCAATCTCTTATTAAAAATGGTCTGAGGCACAGTGCCCACGTTATTAAAATGCAAAGTAAGTGTGCACCGTACCCTTCTTCCTACCCCCATCCCTTTTTTCATTTGTATTTTATCAGCTTAATTTAGTAAGAGTGAAAGGCTCAGGCAGCCATCCTTGGGGATTGGGAGGGTAAGGAAGGAAATTCCCCAAGCGGGCCTGAGGGGCTTCCCTGGCCGTGTTTTCCGTCTATCCCAGCAGGAACCTCTTCCTAGCCCCTGGTAGCACCTTGGGACAGTGAGCAGGGCAGATGTCTCTCTCTGCGTGCACACCCATTCCATGGCTCCCATAATTTCTCGGTAGAGTCCCATGGGCCTCTTATGACCACATTTGGCAGACAAGGACACAGGGTCCCACCTGATATTCCCTAACTTTGTGTTGGTGGGAAATCTGGGCAGGGCCTCTGCTCTTGTTCTTTGAAATATTTTGACTTTTTCCTTTTAAGTTCTTAAGGTCAATGTTGCTGAAGGGATCACTGGCCTGTGGCAAAAGACAGTGAGAAAGAGAAAGTAGCCTTTCATTTCTGAAGTTTTACATTTCACTCCAGGGGTGGTCTCGGCAACTCGCCGGTGGTGGTGAATTTGGAGCCTGCCAGCAGTGGTGGTGAGTGGTTACCCAAGATCTGATCTGAAGATGTTTAGGAGTTCCTGGGCTCACAAATCACTAGCTAGATCCAAAAATAGCTCCGTGTCTATTTTTCAGTAGCATAATAATCACCAATGTGTATGTGATAAAAACTGTCAGGCGATGACCTAGGTCCTTCATGCATAAAAATTAAATCCATACAATCTATATGTGCATTGAATCTATACAGTCACCCTTACAGTGAGGTGCTATTATTATCCCCATTTTACAGGAAGAAAAGCTGAGGCACAAAGTTTGTAAAATTTGCCTGAAGACACCTAACAAACGCTAGAGTCAGGATTTGAACCCAGGGAGTCTGTGCATTTAGTGACCACACTGTCTCTGAGCATCACTTAGAGACCTTCAGGTTCCCTGTTGCCAGAGAGTGATACAAGATGCCTAGAGAATCATAGTCTTCATAAGCTCAGTTTGAACTACAGAGGTCAGGTGGAAGTAAGATGGAGCAGTCACTATTTCTCTCTGGGCTTCCATGCTGCCACTACTCCCCCTCCTTTGGGGAATCATTCTATTTTTTCAACGAAGCTTCATCTAACTCCTTCGCAATGAGAAAAGAATCCAAGTGCAAAGCAAGTGAGTTTTCTTACACGCATTTCCCTTCATTCAATATCAGAAGGTAGTGCCAGTTCTCATCTATCCAGAAAAATCTCACTCACTTTGTGGCTTATTCACTTAGGGGATTATCTGGGCCACAGTTATAACCACCCATCCCTTGTGGGCCACTTCTTTTAACTCTGATCTGCCATCACACGAAATGAAATTCTTGTAATGGATTCTCAAATGATGGGTCCAGCTGGGCAGGAATAGGGAGGGCAGAGGCAGCAAAACCCAATTTGTTTCTGTTGAGGGTTCTTGTTCAGCTGTGAGGCCGTCAACTTTAGCACCAACTGTAGTTAGGGCACCAGAAGATAGGGGATGCAGGGTGGCTCAGAAGCAGCCCAGACAGATCCCTGCTCTTAGTCATAAACTGAGACGGCAGTGAGTGTCACCAAAAGATGCAGGTGAGCCCAGTGCTTTAGAGACACCTACAACTTGTAAGCCACAGTGGTTTGAGCCAAGCCAAGAGGCAGACTCGTTCCAGAATAAACTCATTGGGAGCAGGGCAAGCCTGGGAGCCCCAGAGCATGCTTGGTTAAAGGTTAGTGTTTAGCTCTTGCATGAGGGGCTGAGCAGGGGACACTTTGGGGACAGGCATATCACATTTCTAGGTGAGGCGATTCAGGACTGAGAATCCATCCTATAGGCAGGAGGCTTCAGTGAGCATGAGTTCTGGAGGCAGTGAATCTGAACTTAGATCCTGGCCCTGCCAACTGTGCTCCTTTGGTGAAGTCACCTAACCTCTCCGAGCCTCCATTTTCTGATCTTTATCATGGGGATAATAATACATCTTTAAGAGTTTTGTGAAAACTTAAATACCGAGATACTCAACTGTTTATTCCCTTTCTCCGGTAGAAATGATAATTGTTTGCGTTTTTTCCCTCATGCTTTATATTTTACATAGATCACATTTGATCCAAAAAATCCTTTGTAATGGTAAGCAAAATGGCTATTGTTAATTGCTCCCATCTGTAAAATGGGACTATAAACTATAAACTATAGAGCCTCAGTGACTTGTCTGAGGAAGCATAGGTACTAAGTGACAGAATTAGGATCACAACTTCACTATCTTGCACCTTTCAGTTTAATCATTTATAGCTCCTCCCCCGACCCCAGTGTGCTGTGTGATTAGGCTAGTCATTCCTAGATGCCCAGAGGACAAAATTAGCTCCCACGGGCTCTGCAGCATCTCTGTGGGTAACTGGGAAGGGCCTGGGGTGTCCTTTAGAAACGTTGGCACCAGGCCTCTTATGTCTTTTCTTTTTTTTTTTTTTTGAGACACAGTCTCACTTTGCTGCCCTCTGTAGAGCACTGTGGCATCACAGCTTACAGCAACAAACTCTTGGGCTTAAGAGATTCTCTTGCCTCAGCCTCCCAGGTATCTGGGACTATAGGCACCCACCACAATGCCTGGCTATCTTTTAGGGACGAGGTCTTGCTCTGGCTGAGGCTGGTCTCGAACCTCTGAGCTCAGGCAGTCCACCTGCCTCAGGCTCCCAAGTGCTGGGATTACAGGCGTGAGCCACCACTCCCGGCCTAAATCTTTTCATTTCTTCAGTGTGTTCTGAGCTAGCTTCTTCAGTACATTAGTGCTGAATGCCATGAAGGCCCAGTTTCCTGTGGGCCAAATAGACACAAAGTGGCTTTTTTCCCACTTCTCCCAGCCAGACGTCTTTGGAACCCAAGTCCCCTCAGAGTTGCCACTACACAAGCTCCATCCAGCACCTCATTCCTCACGAGCAAAACAACACAAAGCCTATGTCCAGCCGGTGGGCAGCCCCCAAAGTTACCTCTACAGAGAAGCCTAATTGTCATATCTAAAATAGCTCTCCTTGTCACTCTCACATTTTATTTTTGTTTATCATATTTATCACCAGCTAACATAACATGTATTTATTTGATTTCTTTCTTATTGTCTCTTCCTTCCCAGTAGAATATGAACTCAGTGAGAATAAGGGCTTTATCTGTCTCATTTGCAGTTGCGTTCCCAGCCTGGAATGCAGCTGGTGTTCAATAAGTATTGGTTGAGTGAAGGAATGAATGGGGAATCCAATATTCTCTGTTTCAACAAGCTACTACAGACCTACTCTGAGCCGGTCATTTTTTTAAAACCTGGAGGAGGAGTTGAATGGGACATGGCTCTCTGTCTCTGAGGGTTTCCCGGTCTGGCTGGTTTCCCAGTCTGGTTTCCCCTCTGGCTGGAGTAGGGAGGAGTCACAAAGCTGGGTGACCACCTCACAGAACAAGAAAGCACTGGCATCTAGGAACAAGCTACGGGGGAGGGTCAGTTCTACCCCAATTCTACTTGGGGTAGTCCATTAAGTTCCACCAAGGAGATGACATGTGAGCTGTGTATTAAGGATGCACAGGGCTTTGCCATCCAAAGAAGAGAAAAGAGCTCTCCAGGTAGAGAGAATAGTATGTGCACAGTATAGTCATAGGAAAGGCAGGTTGAAAGGTAACTGAGAGAAATGATGTATCTGGGACACAGGCGTGCTGGGCCATGGTGCAGGTGGTGGTGAGAATGGTGGGAGATGACGCTGGAAAGGAGACCGGGTTTGGCCTTCCTGTCAGGGTACCTAGGGGGAGAGGTGCCAACTGCTCTGAGTACTTCGGGCATAAAATCTTGAGCTATGCTGTAGGGTATAAGTTAGCTGCCTCTCTCATCGGAGAATTAACGCCATGGCTTCCCCAATTTTATTCACTTTTAAGATATTGTTTTAAATTAACCACATCTTTTACTGTAAGATCTCCAAGCCAGAGAGTGAGGATGTGGACTTGGGGTGGGTAGATGGGACCTGCAGAGCCACCGTAGTCCTCATCTTTAGCTGGGGGATGCTGTTCTGTCCTCACTTGAACAAGAGAGTGTCAGTTCTCTGCCACCCATGCTGACTGCTCTAGCTCCTTCCGTGAAAGTGACACCACGCTGGTTGGTAACTTAGAGATTAAATGCAAGATGATTTAGTGAGAATGAGGGACAGAGAAGGAACAAACAAACGAAACAAACAAAGGCCTGGGACCCGAAACTTTGAATGCTCATTCTGTTTCCTTTAACTGTGACTTGTTTAAGAAAATTGTCTATTCTGTTTATTCAACTCCTTCTCTTCTGGAAAGAGGATGCGGCTGGGAGGCTCCCATGCCAGGGGCTACACTGTGGGAAGATGCTTCCCTATTGATTTGTGTGTCAGCAATTTAAATGAGGGTATTTTTACTGCTGCTGAGCACCTAATAAAAATTTAAATTTTCTTAAAAAAAGAAAGAAGGAAGGAAAAAAAACTTCATCAAGGTACAACCTCCTAAAGAAAGTGAAAAACAGCCACACATAGATGTGAGGGTCTCAGGGAGGGAGCTGGAAGAGTAGGATTGTGAGGTCTGCCGAGAGGTACCTCCGGCCCTTGCATTTCTCCTTTTGGAAGCCTCTTTCTCTTCTCCAGACGCCATTTCCAGGCTCTCCAGCTCCGCCTTCAGGCCCTGGCCTCATCACTCATTAGCTGTGGAGTTTGGGCATTTCTTTCCAAGACTTTCTGTTCCATAAATAGGAGGAAATAATGGTATCTCAAATGATATTGCTAATGCAAAGCTCTTGGACAGAGCCTAGCACATAGTAGGTCCTCAACTAATATGTACCTCTTATCCCCATTCTCTGGTCCAGGACCCCATCTTCAGGTTCTTCCTCATAAGCTGTGGCCTATGGCTTATTAAAATCTGACTTCTGCCAGCTGCTGTCTCACTTGAAAGGCCCTGAGCCACTAAATCACACCTATGTATAAATGATTGATACCAAATTAATAGGTTAGGTGGTAGCACTTATGGAAAGCAGAAGGAAAGCGCTGAAGGAAACTTTAACAGCAGAATGTCAAAAGTCATAGGCTGGGATATTTGGAGTGAGGAGGCTTCTGCAGAGCTCCTTAGATCAAGCCTATTAGGAACCTATCTCTCTGATCACCTGTAAGGACACAGGTCAGGAGAGTAGGAGAGTGGGGCATCCTCTCAAACTTTAACGTCAGCTTCAGAGGGCTCACCCCTCCCCAGTCATATCCTTGACCTCAGCAGTGCCTTACCGTATCTTCTCCAAACTACTGACTTTGAGCTTCCAGGCTCTAGACCCCTTCTGTTTCTGTCCTATTTCTCAGCTCCTATCTACAGCAAAACTTATTGAAAATGTCACTTTTCCTAATTCTCCCTTCTGTCCTCTCTTCACCCAATCAGTCTTCCACCCTCAGCACTCCAGAGACTGCCCTTGTCAGGGTCCTCAGTGACCTTCATGTTATCACATGTGTATTATTTTCTACCTGGCCTCTCAGCGTTGTCAGGCAATTATTCCTTTCTTTAAACTACTTTCTTCCATTGTCTTTGGTGACACACGTTTATCCAGTTTCCCTTCTATTCCAATGGTCACTGCTTTGCTGGCTTATCGTACTCAACCTCTATCAATTCAAGTTTCTCGAATCTAGCCCTGGACTCTTTTTCATCTCTCTTAACACCTCAGGCAACTTCACACCTCTTACACACCAATGACAACTAAGTCCATCTCTAGTTGTGGCATGTCTCTGGAACCCAGCTTAGAGGTCTATCCAGCATGTCTACTTTGAGAGTTTAATAAAATCTTCCTATAATGTGTCCAAAAAAGAACTCCTGATTCACTGGCATCTTAAACTTTTTCCTCTTGCAGTCTTTTCCTTCTCAGTAAAAGATACCACATATACCTAGTTGCTCAAGTAATAAAACCTGAAGTAACCGAATCCTTCCTCTACGACCATCATCCTCAGGTCTCACGTGGCCCATTGTAAAAGCCTCACAATGTTGCTGTTGATTCCACTCTTCTCCCGCAGCTAACCTGTAACTAAAATTAAAGTGATCTATTGAAAATTTAAAATAAGATTGCATTGATTCTTTCTTTAGACCCTCCAGTGATTTTCCTTACACTTCAGATAAAATTCAAATGTTTATCCTTATCAACAAAATCCCGCATGATCTCACCCCTCCTAACATCCCTTTCGGACACCATCTTGTAGGTTTCTACTGTTCACTGTTTCATTCATAGTAATTTATAGAAAACAATAGTCTCAGGCTCCTTAGGACTTTTCCAATATCTGTTTTCTGGAATTCAGAGAAATCTTAGGAAGCATCTACATCAATTCTCTCATTTCATAGACAAGGGGACCTGGGTAAGAAAAGGGAACTCTCACAGCAAATCAGGTGTGTAGCCAGGACCAGGTCTCTCGATTGCCGGGCTGTTGCCCTTTCCACCTGAGCTTGCTGAGTGATCCCAGCCTTCTGAACGTTCCATTGATGTCTCACCTTATGAACCTCAGAGACCACCATCTGGTTAGAGACATAGGTCTGGGATTTGGTTCATTCTTGGTTGTGGTTTGAAGTTTGACCCTATGTGCTGTTGTGAAAATCCGAAGTTTCTGGGCAATATGTAACTCCCAAGAGAAAGAGTCACCATTTTTTTTGACCCTGTGTGGACTGTTAAGTAAGCAACAAGGTCAAACCATCATTAGAGTTCCCTTGTCATTCCTTAGGCAGACCCTTTGCTCTGGAGCCCTTAAGGAGTAGTCAGGTAGAGAGGATCATCATTTGAGTCTAGCCTTGATCTGTGGCCCCTTTATGTTCTCATTTTTCTTGGCTGTCACTCCTTTCATGCCAGATTGGGGCTCATTCAACCTGATTTCCCTAGCCCTGCCCACTTCAGCCTCTCTGTTGATTTGCCTATAATACAGGGTTGTTTGTATATCATATTTACTTGACTGAACAACAGCCATTGCTTTTAAGGATTTCATAACATGCTATCATATAAATTATTTTGGAAAAATAATAACTTAAAAAACTCAGCCATTGTGCTAATTTGTGACCATATTTTTCTTCCTGCTTTTCCTTTCATATTTTTTATCATTGGCCTGCTGTTGAGCTTTCAAAGTCTGTACCTCCAATGCAGATCTCACCTAGGCATTTGCTGACCTGCTTTCAACAAAGAGAGTATTTGCTTAACTGCAAAGCATATTCTGCTTTGTATATGCACTTTGTCTGACCACAGACAGTGAAGGTAGAATCCTTCCTTGTGAAAACTCTCTGAACTACACCCCCTGACCCTTATTTGACTATCTGTACTTTAGGAAAAGGAAGAGGGATATTTGGGGTGCAATTTTAATTTATGTTAAGGTTCCAATTTCAGCGAACTTCTCTAATAAAATTTTAACTTAAAAGAACATTAATCAGCAACAACCTGATCTCCACTCTATGTCTTCAAAGATCCCATCAATTATATTGCTACTCTTCAATTCCTGGCCTCCCACCACCCTGTAGTGTGTAACATAGAGTGGATTCCTGTATCAAGTGTTTGAATAAAGGTTAGTTGGCTGGATTGGTTTGGACTTTTATTCCTTATCTGAGTAATCTTGAGAAGTTTTTGAGGATTGGTTTTTAACATACCCAGCAACAATAATACTTTTATATATTCTTCTGTTATCGTATTTGCTATCACTTAAATAATCCATTTTCTGCTTCATTTACTTGCCCATTCTATGAAAGAATCCCCAGGGTGCCTCCTGAACACGCTAAACCATTTGTCCTCATTGCATTTTTTATGTACTTTACACCTTGGATGCTTCCTCTCACTACTCCACTTCTATTTCCATGACACATTCTGGAAGACAGTGTCCATGTCCCGGGAGCTGTCCTAGGTTCTGAATATCCAGCCTTGAAGAAGGCCTCTGAGCTCATGAAACACACATCCTAGGGAAGACCATGCAGCAAATCCTTTGCCAAGATTTCTCTCGTTGATATCTCTTACCTCTGTCTATGTCTCTCTATCTCTCACCTGCTAGAACTTTATTTTACCTATCCTGATATTTCTCTTTTACTATTAAAATGAGAGCCTCACTGTCCTTGCCACATCCTCTCATGTCTATTTCTTTTTTTTAAATCAAATTTTTTTTTGATTTTTTAAAAATAATTTTACTGTGTATGTTTCAGGTGCCCAACATAATGTTTTGATGTACATATGAATAGCAAAGTAATTAATATAGTCAGACAAGTTAACATGTCCATCACTGAATAAGATTTTTTTAAATGCACATTCTCCCATGATTACACTAATGTACACAATTATGATTTAATAAAAAAATAAATAAATAAAAATAAAAAAAAACTATGAACAAAAAAAGTAAAAACAAAAAAATAAATGCACATTCTCAGGCTCAGCCTCAGACCTTTAAAGCAGATTCTTTAATCAGGTGATCTGTGCACCTGTACTTTTCATCCTCCCAGGGGACTCTGATGGACAGCCAGTTTAAAATAAAATTTTGATGCTTTATTTTCTTTAGAATAAATAGGTGCTGTGATTGTTGTTGATAAAGAAACAGATGTCCCTGAGACTTTGAGGGCTATGGTCATCATGGTTATTGACACCTTGGATGCATATTGTGAGACACTTAATGTCTATATTCAAAGTCTACTTGGATATGGACTTTAAGATGGTGGAAGTCCTATTCTTGTGATCCGTGACGTTGTTATGGTAGATGTTTATGTGGGTTTCACAGTGGTGATTGTCACCTTGCTTGAGATCAGAGAAACTGGAGCTTTTGGTGGTTTCACAGTGCTATTGTAAGATTCACTTGATGGCAGAGTGTCACATATTGGACTTTGTAGTTCTGGAGACTGGGAAGTCCAAGATTAAGGTGCTGGTCTGGTGAGGGCTCACTTTCTGCTTCTCAGGTGGTGCCTTCTCACTATGTCCTCCCATGGTGGAAAGGGGCATGATGACTTACTTCTTCTGCTCCATTCAACAGAAATCTCAGCAATACATGTATCTAATCATGTCACTCCCCTGTTTAAAACCTTCAAGCACTGCCCATTGATCTTAGGACACAAATAAAAATTCTTAGGAGATTCTGCATGACCCAGCTCTTGCCTCTCTTTCTAGCTTTTCTCCCCCTCATTCTATGGGCTGTAGCCACTCTGGGCTCCTATAAGAGTCCTCCAAGCTCCCCAGGCTCTGTTCCTTCCCTTTTGCTTTCTTCCCCTTTGGTCTATGCCATCTCACGACACCTTCCTTACACCACCTAACTCATTTCCATCTGCAGAGTCTGGTTCAGATGCCCCTTCCTCCAGGAAGTCATCCCTGGCTCCTCAGACCTGGCCAGGTGCCCCTGTTACATGCACTCATGGAACCTTCTAAGTTTCTCTTTATTATTCAAAATTTTAAATTGTGAAATGTAGCACATGCATAGAAATACACATAAAGCATAAACATTAACTTTAATGAATAATAATAAATCCATTCCCTGTAACCACCCTCCAAGTCAAGCAATAAAACATCTTTAGAACTCCAAGGACATCCCAACAGCAAACCCCTTCCTCCACTAGCAGTAGTGCTTTCCTCACTTCATGTAATATATTCTTCACTTTGAGGGTTTAGAATTTATCAGCTTAGAAATTTACATATACATATATATAGTTTACGTATTTGTTCAAAATATTAAAAATTAAAATGTCATATAAACATGAAAATTTTATATAAACTTATCAATTTAGAAACATAGGCATATGTTCTAATAATGTATACATAAGATTACTTAATTAATGTGGCAGTTTCCCCAAAGAGCAGGGACACTGTCTCTTATGCTCACCTTTGTCCTTGCAGGGTCCTGCCCCATCCCTGGCACATAGTAAACCCTCACTAGACATTTGGAGACTAAGTGAGTAAAGATGACACCCAGGCAGACTCTAGATAAGGGCTAAGCTGTCATGAGTCCTTATAAGGGGGAGACCCTTATGTCAAGACCCTTTTAAAGGGGCTGTGAATTAGGGGCTAGGGCATCCCCTGCAAATGAGCCTACAGTTCAAATGCATCTGCCATGGTCCCCTTTAAAACTTTAAATAAGAAAATTGAGAAAGCTATGTAGGAAAATATCTGTCTATCTATTTGTGCCTCTGTGTATTTATGTATCTTACTGTTCATTTATTTGTCCATTGCACCATGTAATATTATACAAATGCACACCTATTAAAATATATCAGAAAAGTAGAGTATTGTAGAAGTCGGAGTGGAAAAAAATGGTTACTATCTCATAAGCAGGCATTAAGTATTGGCCTCCATTCATGACCTACAGGAATAAACCCTGTCCCTGTCAGCAACTCAGAC
Source organism: Perodicticus potto (assembly GCA_963574655.1). Taxonomy (NCBI): domain Eukaryota; kingdom Metazoa; phylum Chordata; class Mammalia; order Primates; family Lorisidae; genus Perodicticus; species Perodicticus potto. The sequence continues at coordinate 59,957 of CAUYRH010023889.1, read as the reverse complement.
TAGAAGATGGTGAGGAAATAAACTGTGTCTCAGGGATTTGATTCATGAGGCAGAAAAACTGTGGCAGGATCATGGAAACACATGAATTATTCACAATTCAACCCGGATAGGGGAAGAAGGAGGTGGGGAATGACCAGGAAAGGAACATCAAGAAAATGAAGCTCTCATGGTCAGGGAGGGGTGCAGGAGAGGCAGTGGTGGGGGCAGCCTCATGAGGGGACTAAACCAGATAGGAAGACAAACCAACCTGTCCCTTGGGCAAGTGACCAGAGAACAGCTGGTGGGAGTGAGGGTGGATGGAAAAACTGAGGGCGCGTCCCCCACACCCAAAAGCCAGTTATAGCTGGAGCAGCAAGCCAGCAGCTCATTATTTAGTTTAAAAATAAATCCTGATGCCAGGCTCCCAGCTGTCCTGTGGTTACAGGAGAAGAGCAACGCCTGAGTGGGAGGCAGCTTGTCGGCCAGGCAGGGCCAGGCACTGGGGAAGCTCAGAGGGATGTCACCTGTGGGAAGGGCCACTCTTTGCTCCAGTTGTGTCTGGGTGTGTGAGAAGGGAGAGGATGACAAGGTTTGTTCCTTAACATGAAAGAGAGACTCAGGGTTGTGTTGAGTGAGAGGGAGTCGTGTGAGTAACAGATCAGAGGAGGTGAGGGCAGGTGTCGGGAACTGAGTAAGGCAGGAGCAGGGCTGGGAACACAACTCAGGTGCTTCAGTGGGTCACTGGGGAGGCAGCCGGGGGCAGTAGGCGAGGAGCTGTCTGGCTTAAGCACCTGGATGGGGCAGACACAGTCAGTTCCTGTTCGTTTAGGATTAATACTAGGATACAAACTATTAGGTTATAATGTTTGCATTTGTTAGGTAAAGTCCCTGTTGTAGTTATTTCCTATACACAGGAAGTGTGTTACACACCCTTAAACTGTGCCCATTAGGTGGTAGCACACCAGGCCCTCCTCCCCTGCCCCCCAACTTGAATTGAATTGAATTTTCCTCTTGTGTGGGTGTATGTTAATTCATCTACTGGCTTCATATTAATATTGAGTACATTAGATACTGGCTTTTCCATTCTTGTAGTATTTTACTAAGAAGAATGTTTTAACTCCATCTAGGATAATACAAAAGATATAAAGTCTCCATCTTTTTAAAGGCTGAATTCTACGGTATGCATATACCATAGTTTATTAATCCATTCCTGGGTTGAGGGGCATGTAGGTTGTTTCAATACTTTGGTGATTATAAATTGAGCTATGATAAACAATCTAGTGCAAATGTCTTTATGATAAATGTTTTTTTTTTTTTTTTGGCTCAGCACCTGTAGCTCAGCAGCTAGGGTGCCACCCACATACACAGGAGCTGGTGGGTTCAAATCCAGCCTGGGCCTGCCAGACAACAGTGACAACTACAACCAAAAAATAGCTGAGCATTGTGGTGGGAGCCTGTAATCCTAGCTACTTGCAAGGCTGAGGCAAGAGAATCGCTTAAGCATAAGAGTTTGAGGTTGCTGTGAGCTGTGACCCCACGGCACACTACCCAGGGTGACATGGTGAGACTGTCTCAAAAAAAAAAAAAAGATTCTTTTTTTTCTTCTGGATAGATGTCTAGTAATGGGATTATGGGATCAAATGGGATTTCTGTTTTCAGTTCTTTGATTTTCCATACTTCTTTCCAAAGAGGCTCTGTTGGTTTGCAGTCCTACCAACAATGTAAAAGCACCCCTCTCTTCCTGCATCCCCATCATCATCTGCAGCTTCGGGACTTTGTGATGTGGGCCACTCTCACTGGGGTTAGGCCATATCTCAGGGTGGTTTTGATTTGCATTTCTCTGATGATTAGGGACAATGAGCATTTTTTCATATGTTTGTTGGTCGTTCATCTGTCTTCTTCAGAGAAGGTTCTGTTCATGTCTCTTGCCCAGTGATAGATGGGATTGTTTGCTCTTTTTTTTTGGTTGATTTGAGTTCTCTGTAGATTCTACTTATCAGTTAGCACGTGTTTGGGTCCTCACTAGGAGTTTAGCCCAACCTGGTTTACCCACAGATATTTATTGAGTACTTACTGTGTGCCAGGCTGGGTATCCAGAAATAGGTCCATTCTCAAAGAGCTAACATTCTATCTCAAGGAGGTGGGTAATAAACTTATAAACAAGTAATTAAGATTATTTACAATACCAAAAAGTGCTGTGGACACAATGAAATAGGACACTGTGTTAAGAGACCAGTGGGATATACTAGGTGACAGGGTTGGGGCTGCCTTGCAGGTGTGGTCAGGAGCTGGCATGTGGGCTGAATCCTGAAACATGAGCAGGACCAGCCCATCCACAATCTGAGGAAAGCATAAAGCAGAGGGCTCAGGAGGCAGCTGAGGAATAAAGAAGAATACGAGCCTCAGTTTCTTGAACATGCACGCTGAGAGGTTTGGACAAGATGATTGCTATGTCCAGTGGGTGCACGATGATTGCTAAGTCCAGTGGATGTGGCTGTGTCCCAGGAAGTCTTCATAGAAAGGCATGACTTGAGCTGGGTCTTGAAGAAAGATCCTTCAAGTGCTAGTGTGGTCACTTACACATGCACCAGAAGGATATAGTTTTCTAAAACCTTGAATGAGAACAAAACAGGAATATCTGCATCCTCTTGTGGAGATGTGGTCCTCCCTCCTCCAGGCAGGAAACCTTTGTCCTAAAAGGCAGTCAGCCATGCTCAAGCTCCATTGCCTCTGGAAGCTTTGTTGCAAACTAAAATCAATTATTTCTTGTTCCCATTGCAGTGGACCTCTATTTGGCTACTTATCTCATGATGTCCTATAAAATAGTTACAAAGCTACCACCCGATTTATACATTGCCATCCTTCATTTGTCTGCAAACTTGTTAATATGTAAGCCTCAAGCACAGTTCCAGACTTGGGGCAGGTGTCTCCATGGAGGTCGAAGGACCAAATTAACTGGATGTGTTCGTCAGCTAAGGCAGCTGTAACAAAATACCACGGACCAGGCAGTTTAAAAAATAGGAGTTTACTTCTCATAGTTCTGGAAGGTAGAAGTCCAAGATCAAGGTTCTGGTAGGTTAGACTCGTGTGAGGGCTCTTTTCCTGGCTTGCAAATGCCTGTCTTCTTGCTATGTTCTCACTTAGTGAGCTGGGGGTGGTGGGCAGAGAGACTGTGTGCAGGCTCTGGTCTCCTCCCCTTCTTATAAGGATACTGATAGGGGTCCCATCCTTACGACTTCATCTAACCTTACTGACTTCCATTATTGGACACTCTCTCTCCAACAGTCACTCTGAGGGGTAGGGCTCTAACATGTGAATGGTAGACACATTTGGGGGACACATTTAGTCTGCAACAGTAAGTTAGGATGTGAGTGAGTGAGAAAGCACTAGAAACAGTCTGAACCTTCCCCTCCAGGCAGAAAAGTGTTGGTCAGCAGGGTGGTTGGAAAGGAGTCTTCTGCAGCGCAGGTCCCTGCCGGCACGGGAATAGTTATGAAGTGGGAATGCTTAGGAGAAAACATGCAAGTGGAATCAGATCCTGCTCTGAGGGCTGGTTTGACGGATGGGGAGGGAAGGGAAAGCAAGTGGGGAAGGAGAACTTAGTCTATCTCCCAGTGGGGCCTCTGGGGCCATTTGCAACCTGGTCACAACCTTTCTAATCAGGGACACTTGGGCTTGGACATCTTTACTGCAAGACTAGTCATCCCACTGAGCAGCCAGGGCCAGGAAGAATCACAGCAAGAGTAATGGACACATTTTTCAATGCTTGCTTCATTCCAGGATGATTCTAAGGGCTTTACAGGTTCTGGTTTATCACATCCTCTTATTGGTCACCTCATTTTGATGGGAAAACTAAGAGAGATGAAGTCACCTGTATCGTCACAGCTGTCAGCGGCAGCTGTGAACCTCAGATTGGAGCTCTTCTAAGGCTACCTCAGGGCCATAGCTTTTGCTGTGCTGCACACCTTTCAGTGGGAGTGCTGTGGGGGTTGAGAGGGGCACTTAGAACCCCGGTGCCAAGTGGCAATAGCTTGAGCTTCTTGGATCCTGCTCCATTCCCCTGACAACCCACTATGTGCAGCCCAGGAGGTGAGCTGCAGCCTGGGCAGAGCTGTCACCCCTTCTTAGGCTTGGGGACACCAGGAAGGTGGGCTGGTGTCTACTCCATACCTTCCTCTTTGGGGGTTTCTTACCTAGGCTTCTGCAGGTGTCAGCCAGAGACAAGGAAGACTAGGGGTAGAGCCAGGGTTAGGGGTGGAGGAGAATGGAGACAGAGGAGTACTAAGGAGAAAGAAGACAGGGACATGAGGCCACAGAAAGGCCTGGATGTTCACTGGGGATAGCCACCTGCAGCCTTACAGCCTCCTCATCTGCACCCAGGCCTGCTCTGAGCATTGTGAGAAGGAAGAAGTAACAGTCCCTGCTGGTAGAACTCAGAGAAGCTGTCAACAGGGAATAATCCTCTTGCCCAGCCCCTAAGATGGTGATGGAAATGGAAACCACAGGGTCTGTCTCAGTGTGATTCTGCATCCTGAAGAAGCCCCAGACAGAGCCAGAACACCCAAACTCTAGACGTGCCCTGGGTGTGAATGACCCTGTGGACTCCCACACACATCATATGAAGAAATCCCCTGGGCTTCTGTTTGAATGAAGTGGCTATGTGACAGGCTCCAAGGCCCTTCTAACTCCTAACTACATTCTGGGTTTGTCTGAATTCTTGGGGTACTGGAGTCTAAGTTTGTCAGTCTATTCAGGATGGGATGAGAGTGTTAATAGACCCATCTGGAAGAGGAGAAAAGTCTCTGTGACTTTGCTACAGCCCTAGGCCAAATGCCCAACCTAGAAACACTGGCCCTGAGTGACAGGCGATGTGGATTCTGCCTGCCCCACCACTTGCTTTTGCCTAACCCTGACCTTGGACACGTCACTCCCCTCTCCAGGTCTCTGGTCCCTCTCCTGGGTTTTTCAGGGACGACTAGCACAATGCTTTCTAATTACACACTGCTCCTGAGAGCGCAAGAGCTGTGAGGCAGGATAAAGGACTTTTTTAATCTAGTTGCTTTCAGAGATTATTCATCCAGAAACATAAATGAGCATTTAAATGAGAGCGGAGACAAGGGAATGCAGGCCAAGGAAGGCCAGGACAGCAGGTTCTGGGGAAGGGCTGGGGCAGAGCCCTGGGGAATTGCTTGGCAGATGCCCTTGGTGCTACATGGTATTGTATTTGACCCATGATATCAGGATCCTTACTCTTCAACTTTCACCGCTCCAAAATTCCCCCAGACTCATGCCACTCTCTTGCAAAATGTTTTATTAATTCATTTAGTGGGTGTGCCAGAAGGGACCAGCTGCTACCTACTCACATTAGGCATCTTTGGAACCCTCTGCCATGGGTCACAGACTGATTTAGACCACAATCTCCAGGCCCAGGCCTTGTCCATGCAGTGCTGTTTCTGAGAGTGTTTGCTGGGGGATGCTGGCTCTCTGGATCATACAGGTATCTATGAAGGGTGGAGCAGTTTGTCAGTGCTGTGTGTGTGTATGAATGTCCACAATCACCCATGAAGACACCTTGCATGAAGACATTTGTGCTTTTGACATTAACACCTGACAAAAAGAACATGGTTTAAATGTCACAGTAAGGGCCTGCAACAAGCGCAGTTAGGAAAGCAGTTGTCTTTGTGCCTGACTCCACTGAAGGAGGTGCTGGCCCATGACCCTAGGGGCTAAACTTTAGTACATTGATTTTCTAATTTGGATTTATTTTTAGGAGGAGAAAAACATCTGTGATAAAAACTTAAATATATTCATTGTTTTATTCAATACCCACTTAGTAAGTCCTTACTTAATTTGTCCATGCCACTGTTAAGCAACGTGAACAATGAAAGTTATTCTTAGACCATTAATTATTATTAGCACTTTCATGAAATAGGAATCATGATTTCCATTTTGCAGAACAGGAAACTGAGATTTTAATTAACCTATCCAAAGTCTCATAACTAAAGCTTTATAAGTGAGGTGTCAGAATGCAAACTTAGCTCCTTTAAGCTACAAGTCAAACACTCCAAGAAATGTTTTAACCTTTCAAGGAGGTGACAATTAGATAAAGAGGATATGATGAGACCACAGACTGTGATCCAAGGAAGAGCAGGGTGTGTCCCGAGAGTGATGTGTAAGTGCTCCAGGAGTTCTGGGCAGGGATCTGGAAAGCTTCCATAGAGGGGGTGACATTCAAGCTGGGCTTGGGAGGATGGGGGGTATTTTCACGGGTACAGAGAGAGTGGCAGTCATCTGGAAGAAGGAAGGGCATACACGGAAGGAAGGTGGCTGCACACAGAAAACAGGCTACTTATCTAGAGAAGTGGTCCTCCCCTGGCTCTATATTAGTCACCTGAACTGCTTAAAAACAACCAGACCCTAGGCCCAACATCCTGCCATTTTGGTTTCATTCATCTTAACCATTGGTCCCATCATTGGCATTTGATAAAATCTCCCTAAGTGAGTCTGGTGTGCAGCTTGGATTGAAAAACTCTGTCATTGAAGAAGGGCTGGGGGTTCCAGCTCTCACACTGGAAGCTCTCACAATCACTCAAATTCAAAGATTCAACATAAACAGGATCTGAGTATAGGTGGGGACGGTGGGGACAGTGGGAACAGAAAGGGAGAGATGTGCAAGAGTTCTTTTATAAGCAGTGCCTGTAGCATCGAGTGTCCTTAGGAGTGTATGAGTCATGATGACCAGGTGACAGTCTTCACACCACTCACAAGACTGAGAGCTGCAGGATGGAAAACACCAGTCAGAGAGGGATGGTGGGTGAGGGTGGCTAGACATTTTGAAACAAGGGCAGTGACTTTGGGCCATCAGGGAGGAATGCCCAGCAAGTCACATGAGTTTAAAGCTTGGGTGAAGAACAGACAATCGAAAATCTTAAAGACTCTTCTCCAGAGAAGTAGTTGAGGCTGAAGCAGAGCACAAGCTCTGATGGACAGAGGAGAAAGGGGAGAGCAAAGGGCTCAGGTGGGAACACCTACATTTCTTCATAGGCAGGACAAAGAGAGGCTTAGAAACAGTTCCTGATGGAGAACCATTCCATTTGCATTAGCCAAGGCCAGTGTCTAGGGGGCAAGCAGTGGGCAACAGAGTCATTTTTCACCAGCCTGGCTGCCTACGACTTGGAAATTGATCAGCTGAGTTAATAGCTCTATGCTCAGACATGAAGACCTGCTGATGTGTGTGCAGGAAGTAGGGCAGTTGCAGCCCAGCTCTCCCTTGCCAGTAACAGGCTTCTGGCAGAGAATCCGAGATCATTTTGCCATCATCCTTGGCCTCTGACAGCATGAAGGAGGAATGAACACACAGGTTATGAATTCACCCATCACAAAGAAGGTCTTTATTCTAAGCAATCCCAAAGATGAATTCCTGTCCTACTGGGGGAATCAATTTGATTGGCCCCTATTAGAGGTGTGTGTGTGTGTATTTAATAGTTTAATACAGGGTCTCCCTCTGTTGCCTGGAGTATTGTGTCATCATAACTCACTGCAACCTCTAGTTTCTAGGCTTAGGTGATTCTCTTGCCTCAGCCTCCTGAGTAGCTGGGACTATAGGTACATGCTATCAACCGTACAAGGCTTATTTTTAAATTTTTTTGTAGAGATAGGGTCTTGCTATGTTATTCAGGCTGATCTTGAACTTTTGACCTCAAATGACTCTCTTGCTTTGGCCTCCCAAAGTGCTAGGATTATAGGTGTAAGTCACTGCACCCAGCTTCTACTATTTTTAAGGGTGCTCCACGAGAGCATTTCTTGTGATATTCCCACATCATCCCATGGGATCAACTCATCCCTGAGAGGAGGCTGGTGGATTTCCCTGAGATCCATCCTTAGAGGGTCCTGAGAGCTGAAGGGGGCAGCAATCATGGGCATAGCAGCTTTAGGGGGCTCGGGGCCCAGGAACAGGACCCTGTGACTAGGCAGATGGCTGGCCAGCTTCATAAGAGAGGACAAAGGTGGGAAGGTTCCAGAATGGACAGTCAACCCTCAGACCCTCTGTTTACCTGCCTTTGGGAGGATCTGCAGAGGTGGAGGGAAAAGAATGACGATGCTGTGGAGAGAGAAAGAACATTTTAGCAGCTACGGATGCTCATACCCCAAGTGAAAAGATTCTTAAGAAACTCTTCTGGGTGCATAAGAGCTGATGGGCCAAGAAATGGGTACTGAGAGTACTGTCCCTACTCGTTGCCAGTGCGGGCCAAGCAAATGCCAGTATGCATTCCAAAACAGTGCTTCTCATGCTTGAATGTAGGGATGTTGCTAAATGCAGAACCTGACTCATTCACTGGGGGCTTGAGTTTGGCCATGCCTGTTTCCCATGGGATGCTAAAGGGGCTGGTCCTCAGACCACATTCTGAGTAGCACAGTTTTAGAACTATAGAGTTGGGTCTGTGTCCATACCATGCCCTGGATCCCTTTTGGAACTACCTCCTCCTCATACCCTGCTGTTGGCCAGGGAGAGGGGACCAGGAAGGGTGTGACAAGACGTGGGCAGGCAGTCTACAAGGCTCCCCCAGTGCCGAGCCACACACTTGGCTCCCACCGTCTTGCACACTACCCAGTGGATGGCTGATTCTGTTATTGGCTCCTGGCTCAGGCAGAGTAATTACAGTTGAGGCCCTGATGAATTGGGGGCCAGTAATTAAAGCGCCTATTGATTTTCTACTTAGGAGTTCCCTGTAGCTGGAAACAAAAGTGGGGAGAGGAGAGAGATAAACAGTCTGGGGAAGGATTGTTTCAAAACAGGGGATGGTTCAGTGTGCCTTAGCTGGTCCCGGCAGCCACTGAGGAAGGGGCTGTGGGGTGATCATTTATCACCAGCCCATCTATCTAGAAGTTGAGCATTGATCGGCTGGTCAATACGCTTCTGGGGCACAGAGCCAGCTGGAGTAGGGGAAAGGCGGCATGTCTTCTGCAAAGGGTTCATCCCTAGATCTCCAAACCATGAATCTGTCTTGTTTTGCTGCTTTGTTTGGCTTATTTTAATTATGTATTGAAGCAACTGTCTCGTGTATATCATCTGCCTTCATCAGGCAACAATGGGCTTTCCGTCCCTAGAAATTTGGCTTCTGGTGCTATCTGGGGTCAGATGCTGGAAAGTGGAAGGCAGATGTGGGCTTGGGGAGAGGCATGACTGGGGGGAAGGTGGAGGGCAGTGGTGGGAGTGGGGTAGCCAGGATGCAAAGAGGGAACCAGGGGACCAGAGCTTTCAACAGAGGGCTGCCAAAGGGGAGAAGAAACCCCACAGGCAGAGAAAGAGACAGCTGACTTGTGAGGGAGAGAGGAGAAACAGACCAGAAGAGGGCTTGGGTGGAGACATCAAACACAGTTAAGTCTTATTTAAAGATGGCTTAAGTTATTTTGGCGCATTTAACTCTTAATTCATCTTCCTTTCACTGAGCTAAAGAGAAAAACTAACGAGAAGAGCGCCTAACTGGCGATTTTATTTTAGTCGGGTCCGGGAGCATTCCCTTCCTTCACTGGTGTGGGTCACTTGATCAGAGACGGTTCTTTTGTTTCCCGGAGAAATGTCACTCTTCTCCTAAGCCTCTTCCTTTCCCCCTCCTGTTTTCATTGCTGCAGCTGGGTTGGCTGCTTAATGACGATGAAGTTAGATTAGGATCTGGGTTTTGATAATGATTGAAGCTGGGCAGAGAGAAGCGTTTTAGCAGAATGTGTGCTGAAACACAATTACTCATTATCCCCATCAGGGCAGACAATGAGGGTGGTGGGGAGTAGTGAGTTGTGGAGAAGTAAGCCGGCTGTTACTTGTTATAAGTAGGATTTTTAAAAAATTCTATAGAAGTACTGAATGGATTTATTGAGCTTATTCAAATTAATTGCACAATGTGCTTGCTTCTGAAATAAAAATGTACTGCAAATATGCCCAATAAATGGAGAAAAGGGCCTGGGGGTGAGAGTGCTGTGTTTTATTTATTTATGTATTTATTTATTTATTTATTTATTTATTTATTTATTTATTTATTTTTGAGACAGAGCCTCACTCTGTTACCCAGGCTAGAGTGCCGTGTCATCACAGCAACCTCAAGCAATCTTCCTGCCTCAGCCTCTTGAGTAGCTGGGACTACAGACACCTGCCACAATGCCGATCTAATTTTTCTATTTTTAATAGAGATAGGGCCTCACTCTTGGCTCAGGTTGGTCTCAAACTCCTGAGCTCAGGTGATCCTCTCACCTTGACCTCCCAGAGTGCTGGCATTACAGGTGTGAGTCACTGTCACTGGCGAAAAGCCTGGTTTATGGTGTTAAGGTAGCTGCCGTGCATAAATGGGTGTACAGTGCCCTGCACACGGGAGACCCAGGTCCGGCCCTCACAGAGCTTAGGGAGCTCAATTCTTATGTGCAACATTTATCTGGGTGGAATCTTCACGGCACCTTTGTCTGCAAGGCGAAGTTAACCTCCTGGGCCCCCAGGAAGGGCCTTCCTTGGCTGGTCACAGCCTTTTCTCCAGGCTTCCCCAGGTACCCCTTCTGTACCAGCCCGTCAGGCTCCTAATGGACTCAGGTCTGGATCACTCTCCTGCATTCCCAATCTCCTTTCATGGTACCACTGTCTAACCCTGCAGTCCCCAACACCCAGGCCATGGTGGCCTGTTAGGAGTGCTGGGGCCGGTGAGTGGAGCCTCACCTATACTTACGGCTGTTCCCTGTCACTCATGTCACTGTCTGAGCTCTGCCTCCTGTTGGGTCAGCAGTGGCATTCAATTCTCATAGGAGCATTAGATTCTCATAGGAACGGGAGCCCTACCATAAACTGCGCATATGAGAGATCTAGGTTGTTCGCTCCTTCTGAGAATCTAAAGCCTGATCATCTGAGGTGGAGCTGAGGTGGTGATGCTAGTGCTGGGGAGAGGCTGCAAATACGGATTATCATGAGCAGAGAGGTTGGACTGCACTGAGATTATATAAATCAATTGCTTGCAGACTCCTATCAAAACTATCCCCTCTCCCCTAGCCCGTGGAAAAATTGTCTTCCATGAAACCAGTCCCTGGTGCCAAAATGGTTGGGAAGTTCTGCTTTAACTGCCAGCCAGAAGTCCATAGACATGGTGGGTTTTTCCCATGCCCCCAATTCCCCTAAGCCTTGTCACTCTACCTAGTGACTCTTGAACACTGTTCCCCTCTTCCCATTCCTGCAACCACAGCCTGAGCTCCTCCCACATTGCCTTGAGCTTGGGCCTTTGAGTTCCTGCAGCTGTCTGCTCTCGGGTCTCATATCACCCTTTTCTAGCTGCTGTGCTATCCTCGGAACAATTTATCCAAAATGAACATTTGATGATGTTATTCTCAACTTTTTAATGACTCCTACTGCCCGCAGGATAAAGTTCTTTCCAGCTGTGTGAGCTTGGGCAAGACAGGCATTGTTCTCTAACGCTCAGATTCCTCATCTGTAAAAACGGGAATGCTAATGCTTGCTTCATGGGGTCATTATGAGATGTAAATAAGGTAATATGAGTAAAATAATTATCACAGTGCCTGGCATGGAGAAATTATCTATAGAGGGGTGGAGTGATGGTAGAGATGGTACAAGAGGAGCAGTTGGGTTTAATTGTTATTCTTACAAAGGAAAGTTTTTAGGATCTGGACCCAAATTTCTGTCTGCAGCTCTGACCTTCCTCCTGAATGCCAGACTCATATATATAACTGGCCACACAGCATTTTTGCCTGAACATCACAAATTTAAGAAGTTCAAAAGAAAACTCTTTCTATTCTACCCCCTACCCCCAAAGTATCCTGTTTTTCCCACTCTCAACAGATGGCAATTCCTTCCTTCTGGAAGCTCAAAGCCAAAACCTTGACTGCTGTCCTTCTCTTGTGGACCCCACATCCAAGCCATGTTAACCCCTGTTTTCCGTCACTAGACCTACCCAGAACCCAGCTGCTCCTCCCAACTCTCTTGGCCCTGCTGCTGCCCTGGCTCCCCTGTGCTCTGCCCGGGTCACTGTGCTGGCTTCTTCCCAGCCCCTGCCCTTGCCCTGCCCCTGCCCTGCCGCCCCGGGGGCTCCTCCATCTGCCTCCTCTCTGCCTGTGCCACCTCTCGCCCCCTGCCTTCCCCTTCACTCAGTCCGCCCCTGCCACGCTGGCTTCCTTTTCATTCTTCCTGGGGAGGGCTTTGCTCCGACTGCCCCCCCGGCCCCCGCCTGCAGCACGCTCCCCAGACACCTCACAGATACCTGTCTCACCCTGCTCTTGGCAAGTCCTGCTCAACGGCAAGACTTTTTGTAATGAAGCCTGCCCTGGTGGACTTATACAGGGTCGGACAATTAAGTTTGCGAACTCATCCTAGTAAAAGTGCTACATACCTCGTTGCTGAATATCACCGCAGCCACCTTTGAAGCATTCCCTATGCACTGACGCCAGTGCCTCGTCCACCTTGCAAAGTGTTTTTTCAAGTTCCTTCCCCCTCCCTCTGGTCTCCTTCCCTGGCTCTGTTTTTTCTCCACAGCATTGTCACCTTCGGACAGAGTATATAATCTACTCACTTGTGCATCACTCATGTCCTTCCTCCTTCCTGTAATGTGTGTGTTCTATGGGAACACTGACTTCTGTTTACCATGCCCACTTTGTCCAGCATCTAGAACAGTGCCCGGCACGTAGCAGACACTTAACAAATCTTGCCATGCGTGCCGCCTGCTAGCCCCGCGTTCTGCCCTGGGGGGCTCTCCTTTGTGTGTGTGGGGACACTTGTTTATATCTTCTGTCTCTATGAGACTGCATGCTCCATCTTCCCTCCAGGGCTGGCTCCCAATACTAGCTGGTATTTGAATACATATTCCCGACTGATGGACTGTAAGTGACTTGCACAATTGAAAATGCAAATAGAATTTCCTTTTGTAAAGTTCTTCCAGAATGGACCAAGACTCCATTTGTCTGAAATGGTGGGGTGGCAGCTGAAATGCCTCCCTCTTAAGGCCAAGACTGTGTCTGCTGGATCTTCCCTCCAACAAGTTCATGGTTCATTTGTCTGCCGGCTTCACAGTGACTGGCCTTGAAGACTAGGGGGAGGTGGGTATCTAAGTATAAAGATGCGTCCTTCTCGTCTTCCACGCATGGCAAATCCTTCTGGCATCCACCCATTGGCTGTAAGGTGGAAGAAATAGGGTGGGGTTTAAAAGACCATAAGGTGCCATATGCGGCCTTCGATGGGGACCAGGACAAATAGAGAGCAACAGCAAAGACAATCAGTATAGGCTGGGGCCGTGCTGTGTGGGGCCTTGCACCCCAGGTGAGCTGATGATTATTGGGCAGGGAAGCGGGTGACAGGGAAGGTTTCAAGGGGAAAAGCCACATGACATGAGTCAAGTGTTAGGAAAAGTCATTTGATAGTAAAGAGAAGGGTAAATAGGAGGAAGGGAGTAAGACCCATGAGACCAGACTGGTGGGGGTCATCTTTCAATAGCAGCAAGGGCCTTACTTGGAGAGTAGAACAGGGGAGGGAAGGGGGGAAGGTTGAGGAAACTGCTAAAGCTACTAATCATTTACAGGCCTGGGTAACTGGCGGGCCTTGGAGGGCCTAGTGGGGGCTCTCTCCTCCGGCCCCTTCACATAGCACTGTGCACACCCTCCCAGGGGGAGCTCAGCCATTCCCAGGGCTTTGGTTCTCATCCAGGTGATCACAGTTCCCAAATGTGTCACTCCAGCCCAGACCGCAGCCTGGCCTGTTGTCACTTAGCAGCTCCAGTGTGAGAGACTCCACAGGGACCTCCCGCCCAGCACAAGCAGAATGAGCCTTCCACCTCCACCTGTTACAGCCCACTCCACCCCTATAGCCCAGGGAGCCCTTCACCATCCAGCCAGGGGCTAGGAAGCCCTCCCAGCACACTGCCCCCATGTCCTCTCCCTCCCACGTCCTCCAGTCACACCATGCACACCTATAGAATTCTAACTACTTCTTTCTTTCTCTTCTGCATCATTCTTGTCAGCCATTCTTCCTTTCCCAGATAATTGCAGTAGCTCCCTATGTGGTCTTCCACTGGCTATTCTGACCCCCCTCCAATCCATTCAGTACAGTGGTATTTAATTTATTTATTTTAACATAACCTGAGTGATCTTTGAATAATACAAGGCTGACCATACCTTTTTCTTAGGAAAACCCATCAAATAGCTTCTCATTAGCCGTAGAATAATCCACTAAATGTTTAATAGGGCATCAAAGCCCTGCAACTGTAGTCTCCACCCACATCTGTCTCATCTTTTGCCTTCAAGTGAGGTGCCGAGGTGTTGGCATCGTATGATGGTCCTTGAGCTACCTGAAGGTGGGGATCATGTCTGGACACCAAGCCAAGTGCCTGGCACAAGGGAGGTGCTAATGATTTTGCTGGATGAAGCAGTAGGGTGCTCAGTAGGATCAAATGCTACAAAGAGGCCAAGAAGGCCTGAGAAAAAGCCACTGGAATTGGCATAGGAACAGAAAGTGAGTCCGTATACTGCAGCACAAAGTGTGGAGCAAAAAGCAAAAAGAGATGTCAAAGGGCAAGGGAAACCTTAATTATTTGGCATGGTAGGGAGATGAGCATTCTAGCTACTTAGGGTGGAGGTCCGAACTTAGCCATTTTAATCTCTGCTAGCAAAATTATATATATATATTATATATTATTATATATTATATATATATATTATTTTTGGCAACAGGTACGTTTACTTTCCTACCTTTTGAAGTTGTACCAGAGCAACTAACTACTGAAACCTAACTAATTACTAATTGGAAGATTTTTGAGAGCGTTAGACTTATTTGAACCTTGGTCACTTATGTTTGAAGCAAAGGTGGAGGAGAAGGTGCCCTAGACAGCATTTTGAATAAAGTCCCAATTTCCTTGGAGGGAGTGTGAGGGGTGTGTGTGTGTGTAGATGAGGGAGGAAGTCCTATTTTGGTTATGTCACAAAGAAGCTACATGGCATTGTAAAAGGGCCATCAATTTCTCTTGATGAGGTGACACCTGTCACACTAACGTTAAGAGTTGTCATAGGATTACAGGAGATAACATGATTGGAGGAGGCTGTGGCCCAGTACCTGTCACAGGGTAGATGCCACCTTCCTGTTGTGTGACTATAAACCTCCAAGTGGGGAGAAAACATAAAGTGATAGGATTACAGATGTTCAATGAGATCAATTTAGGCTTCCTTCTTGCTTAAAAAAAAAAATCCAATGATTTGTGTTTTACGCCTAAAAATTAAGGATGCAATGACATCAGAAATTGGCTAATTAAAGGTTTTAGTTAACAGAAAACTCACTTTTCATTATTTGTCTCCTCATAATTATAAGAGGGAAGTGCCTTGGCTTGGAGAAAGGGAGAAGCTCTAAGCCTCGGGTCTTAATGCTCTTAACCCCAGGAGGGTACAGGGAAGGCTCCTCCTGCCTGTCCTCACCTGCGCAGTGAAGAGAGAAAGGAAGAAGGGGGCCCCGCCTCAAGGCCAACGCAGGTCTCACCATGAGCCCAGGGCAGGGTCATGGGTTCGGCTTTGCCTGAAATGGGCTTTCTATGGTGTTGACTCCCTGAAAATGGAAAATAGTAAGTTATGCTGGTGCTAACACTTACATCCCCAACCTTGCTGCATTAACTAAGAAGGAAAATTACACCTAGGGTTAAATACACACACACACACATACACACACCCAACATGCAAGGCACATTGTACCTTTTCTTAGTTATTAAAAATGTGTTTCTAAAGGGCTAAATTTATAGTTAATTGCACAGTTAATTCATTATGTAGCCTTATTTTTTTTAGATACCACTAAACTAAAGCAAACCCAACCAATTACTTGAAGTCTCAGAGATATCACAAAAGGAATGACTTAATTTAGTAAATAATTTTAGCTTAAATAATTATTTACTGAAAGAGAGAGTTTGCCAAGTGCCTCAGGAGATTGCTTAGTATTGGCCTCATAATAAACCTTCCATGTAATTCCTGATTAATTACTCACACAAGCAACTTTTTATGTTCTTTGAGCAAGTTGTTTTTTAAAAAGAGGATATGAAATATCGATGAGGACACCCCAGCACTACTTCTTGATCTTTTTCAGGCCTGTGAAGAAAAGAGGGGGGTGGTTTCCAATTCTGTCCCTGCCCTGAAGACACCAATCATCCAAAGTACCTTTGGGGCAGTTGATATCTCAGTGTTTCTTTATTAAGGGGGGATTTTGTTCCAGACCATGGCACAAACAAGTAGTTTTCGATTTTGGTTTTGTTTGTTATGTATTTCAAGGTGTCATGCACATAATAAAAACTCAAATAAGTATCAGGTAAATGGAAATGTACAGCAATGCCAGTGGCAGCATTATAAAAATATGTATACATGGGCCGGGCATGGTAGCTCATGCCTGTAATCTTAGCGCTCTGGGAGGCCAAGGTGGGAGGATCCCTTGAGCTCAGGAGTTCTAGACCAGCCTGAGCAACAGTGAGACCCCCCATCCCCATCTCTACAGAAAAAATAGAAAAACTAGCGAGGTATCAGTAGTCCCAGCTATTCAGGAGGCTGAGGCAGGAGGATGGCTTGAGTCCAGGAATTTGAGGTTGCTATGAGCCTGGCTGATGCCAGGGCACTCTGTCCCAGGCAACACAGAGAGACTCTATCTCAGAAAAAAAAAAAAAAGAAAAAATATATAAATGACTATTTTATATAGACTAGGAATCAGCATAGCATTCAGAACATATTAAGAAAATGCAAGATAGTTAAAGTATTTTGGAAATAGAAGAAAAAAATCAAAATGAGTCAATGATTTCAACTTGTTTGGAAATGCAATCTGGAATTTTAATAGGGTTTTTAAAGTGCTCCAGGGCATATGTTTGTTTTTGAAATTAATGTGAGCTAAAGGAGTTTTGTAAGAATTTTGTGTAAACCAGAAATACACAAAAGTAACAGAAAGGTGCCATTTAGGAGTCACCTCTACAATTTTTAGGCCCTGCAAGCCACAGAGGGTGGGCTAGGTGCAAAGAGGTTAAGCTAGGTGCAATGCCAATGCGGACAAGCCCCCTTGAGCTTCTCACTGCTCAGTGTTGCTTCTGAAATATGGGAGGAGGAAAGAATAAGAATGAGGCTTTCATTCTGGGATAGACGACTTTCTAACCTGAAGGGCAGTTGGCTAAAGAAGGATCTTGAGGATTAGTCTTTTAAAACAGCCTACTTTTATTTGGAAAGGATGTTTCAGATGAGGGCAGTGACTATCCATTTTCTTGGCTTACTGAAGGGCGGTTTATGTACAAGAGGGATTAAATTTGATCCATGTGGCCTTAGGGAGCTGGAACCTGGGCTTCTGAGCAGAAGAGTCATAGAGAATGAGTTTTCCACTCAGGAGAAGAAGGAAGTTTCCTTGGTAGGATGGTGTCCTCATCCCACCATGATCAGGGCAGGGATTGGCATCCACGGCACAGAGATACTGGGAAAGAGCTGAGCCCGCTGGGATGGGCGATGGTGAGAGGTCCTAGGCCTCACCATACACTACTGAGATGTCTTCCTGTCATTTTTCCCTCTTCCCTGGCTACTCTCTGGCTTGTTAATGTCCTTCTCAAGGAGTGGTGCCCAATACTGAAATGCTCTAAATCCAGGGCAGGGTACTGAGTAGGATGACCGTGCCCTTTGATTGGGACCACATGTTTTATTAAGCAGCCAGGCCTGTAAAAGTCTTCCTTCAGATTCAGGCCTAACTGACACGCACCATGCTGATGTTCACTCAAATCCCTGCAACTTTTTTTTTTCTTATCTGAGCTGTCATCCAGATAAATCTCTGATATGTTGATCTTATAGAATAGCTTTTTAAAAATTGAAACTCTATTCTGTTACATTTTTCTCTAGTTGATTTCAAACTATGATGTCATTGACTTTTAGGGGTGTGGCGTAGATAGTACTGAATGTTGATTCTACCTCTAGGCCATAATCGCCTCCCCTTGGTGCCTCCCCTGGTTTTGTGAACATGTTGTCTCCATGTTTATACAAGTCAGGACTGAGCCTTGACAAATCTTGGGAAATATCTTTTGGGAGATTTCTTAAAGTAATATAATCACAGGCTGAAGAGGTAGAGAAGAACTTAGTGGTTATCTAACTCAACTTCTTCTTAATTATATAGATCAAGAAACCTAGAATTGGCTGGGTGTGAAGGTTCATGCCTATAATCCTAGCACTCTGGTAGGCTGAGGCAAGAGGATTGAGGCTGAGCTCAGGAGTTTGAGGCCAGCCTGAGCAAGACCAAGACCTCATCTCTACTAAAAATAGAAAAATTAGCTGGGCATTGTGGCACGTGCTTGAGTCCCAGCTACTTGGGAGGCTAAGGCAGGAAGATCACTTGAACCTAGGAGTTTGAGAGTTTGAAGTGAGCAAGGCTGATACCACTGTACTCCAGCCTGGGCAACAGAGGGGGATTCTGTCTCAAAAAAAGAAAATGACAACACAACAAAAGAAATCCAGAATTATTAAATAATCTTGTAACCATGTTGTTCAGCCAGCATATATTTGTTAATATCCTCATCATGACTTTTTCATTTTGTCCATGACACTGTTTAAAAGTCTTACTGAAATCAAGACACATTGTTCCCATGGCATTTGGTGGGGACACATTACAATATGTCATTTATAGGAACAATCTAACTCCCTCATTGGTTTGGCATCTATTTTTGTCTGATGCTGTCTTGAAGGGATCAAGCCTTTTCTTTCCAAAGGCTCATAAGTCATAACTTTTTCTTTCTAAAATTTAAATTAATCTTCAATATATAGAGCACTTATATTCAATTTCATAGATCTCAGAAAACAATGTAGCTTCTAGATCAAAGTAGTTTACAAATTCCTTTTTTTTTAACTTTTGAATTTGTGGCCAACACATACCAAAGCGAATAGCCAAATGAAAATGAATGTAAACTTCAATTCAGCATACATTTTAAAGTTTGTTCTAGAATTTGGCACCTGAAGTGGCTGAGTTTAAGGCTCTATCATGCCCTCCTGAATTTCCCCAAACCAGTGTATCTTTCTGTACCCTAGAGGGTGGCCTCAGTAAGAATGGTTGTCAGAAACCAGGGAACGTGAGAGGTTTGACCACGGGAAGTTGCTTTATCTGCAGACTGGGTTGAGGCCTGTCTCAAGGATGAGCTCAGCTCCAGATGTGCTACTTCTGTGCTCTTTCTGCCCAGTGGGGGAAGACTTGGGACTCCTTGCTCTAGTCCCATCCTTTTATCCTCTTTGCATCCTTATTTTCACCTAGTTGAGGAAAAAATAGCATCCCCTATCCCTTCACTTTCCTCCCTTGCTCAGACACACTGCATTGGAAGCTAATAGAAATTATCCAAAGAAAAAAGAAAGGGAGCCATTGATAAGCCTCTGTGGGCGTCTGTGAAAGGCACACATCATCTGAATGACAGGTTTGCATGTAAACAGCCGCAACTCATGAAAATAGTTTTTAATCTACTTGAAAGGCATATTCTCAGAAGGAAATCAAATTCCCTCCAGGTGCATGGCAGCTCTTTGAAGGAGGAGTTGCTGCAGCAAAAATATAACTTTTTATGAGATCCTACTTTTTATGACCCTTTTTTCCCTCTCCTTCTATGTCACCTCCCCCCCCCTTTGTGAACCTTCTCAGGAGGGCTTTTGATTGGAGGAAGTGGGAAGGAGGAGCCTGGGGAATGACCAGGCAGATCAAGGCCAACCGCCGTCAAGTGGGCAAGGCTGGGCTTTCCACAGAATGTTCATCTAATTTGTTTCTCATCTTTTTCTAGATTATCCTTCTCTAGGCAGCTAAACTCCCCAGTGCCTGGCCTTTCCCAAGCCTCTGCTTGTCCACCAAACTCTATTGCATCCAAATCCTGTATTTCTTTAAAGATCAAGCTTAAATGCCATTGACATTTGTATCTGTGGCAGAGACTAACTAACCCTTCACTAGAGTCTTCCTATTGTCACATGCTCGAGTATAAAGAGTTTTTTGCTAAGTTGAAACTCTTTTATTGTGGTAAATGTACATGACATGAAATTGACCATTTTTAAGTGCACAGTTTAATGTGCTTAAGGGGACATTCACATTGTTATGTAACCATCCTCTACCTATTTCTAGAACATTTTCTGTCAGCCTAGACTGAACCTCTGTTATCTATTAAACTGTAAATCCCTGATCTCCTTTCACTAATTTTAATTATGAAATAACAGAGGAATGCATTCTAAAAAATAAACCTAATGCATTCTAAAAAATACAAGTAAGATAAAGTCCTCTTTGGCTATAACACCCAATATCAATACTCCACTTAGAGTTAATGGCTGTATATGTGTATATATATATATATGTGTGTGTGTGTGTGTGTGTGTGTGTGTGTATGGTTCTGTATATAGATTTTACACAAATGATATCACAGCTGTATATATACACTGGCAAGTGGTAACCAGGATTTGGACTCAGGTAGGATGACATCAGAACCCAAGCCTGTGCACACTATGCCACTTTTTATTATAGCTGCCCTTCAGATGGGTTTAACTGGTGACTTCTGGGTGTTTTAATTTGCATTTCCTTGCAAATTAAAACAGGACAGCATCTTTTCAGGGCCATATGTTTGACGGCTATGAATTTTCTTTTTTTGTAAATTACCTTGTCGTATCTTTTGCTCACTTTTCTATTGGTGATTTATTGATCTGTAGTTTAAGAAATGGTTCTGTTCTGATTTTTTTTTAGTGAAATATCATTATTTATACCTTGATTAAAATGACAAAGACGTACTCAGGAGGCTGAGGCAGGAGGATTGCTGGAACCCAGGGTTTTGAGGTTGCTGTGAGCTAAGTTGATGCCATCAGACTCTAGCCTGGAGCAACAGAGTGAGACTGTATCAAAAAAAAAAAAGTTTCAGGACAGACAAGTAGCCAGGTGTTAACTGAGCCTGGATTCTACCTATAAAATCTGGGACATAAGAAATTCAAACATTCTTGTTGACATTCAAGAAATTTTCGTAGAAACACAAACAGTAATTCAATAATTTTTTTAATTGAATGAAACCTCTGAACCAAGAACTGTGCTAGGTATAAGAAAAACTATTAAAGTGTGAAAGAGTGCAAAGGAATATCACAGATCACAGAAGGGTTAGTAGAGATGGCATTCAAAACAAAGAGCTATTAACCTTTCAGTAAATTGATCTATAATGACTGCATTACTAATTGTTTTCACCTGCTTTTGCTAACAGCTCTCTGCTAAAATTATGTAGACTATCAATTAGCCAACATAAGAATCTGCCAATGTAAATATTTTTAAAGTTTATATATTATTAGCCTTTCAGAGAAGAAACTACTGTCACAGAATATTTATTTTCGTTCTCCCTCCCTCCTTTCTTTTTCTCCTTCTTTTTTTCCTTCCTCTTTATATTTAAAAAATTTTCTTGGAATGTTGAAATATGGTGTTCTCTACGGAGCAGATGCTAAGAATTATGGATGGATATTTTGGATTACTATATTTGAGCAGGAAACTGTCTGCGGTAGCAAACTGAAAACTTTAGGAATAATTGTGCTTTTTAAATGAAGGCAGATCCAAAGGATTTTGCTGTCTTTGAAGCACATTTTTACCCTAAGCACAAAGAAAAAACCTATATCCTCATTTGGTACTGATCCAGAACACTCCTGAAATGTGGAACCTTTAATAGCTCCAGATGTTTTTCTATGGGTATTGGGCAGGTACAGCCACATCCAACCCCAAATCTCACGGGCCTGTAGTTCAGACACTGCCATTCAGTTGGAAATGTTTTCTTCCCACTCCGGTACACACACCTGCTATGCCTGGAGGTAGAACTGTTTCTAGAACACTCTGATCCTTTACCTCATTTCATCAGGAAATAATCAGGTTGTGCCCTCTCCTCACATTGGTTTTCCTGCCCCTCATCTTCTAGGAGGCCAAGTCCAGGCTGCCTGGGCACCTGCCAAAGGGGCCTTTCTTCCTATCTATGGGTCTGGAGGAGGAAGGTGCTCATGGATCCAAAAATCAATGTTTCTAGGGCTCTCTTTCTTTGGAGCACAAAGAATGCTGGCTGGGTGACAACCCCGAGGCGGCAAGTCAGTCTAAGAATAGCTTGGGGCAGGCACTGTGCGGTGTCTCAGTGGGCGGGCAGAGCTGGAGTCTGTGTGTGATTCACCTGTGTTTACTGGCTTCTTCTCCCGAGGTGCCTTCTCCTGACTTCCGTGTGGGGTCCCAGGGGGTGGTCACTGAACACATGTGGAAGACGCAATAACCACAAAGTGTGCCTTGGCGTCCTCCTTAGAGTGTCTGCCTTTGAAAAAAATCCACCGAAAATGAGTAACTTAACTTGCCATGTATAGAAGACAAAAAATAATTAAGAAACAGGACTGTTTAATCAGTCTGTCAGTAAATAAAATCGATTCAGCATCTATTGTGTTACAGAGAGCTCCGCACTCGGCTCTAACTTGACCGCCAGACATTTGTGATCTGGAGCCTCTAATCTGACGTTGGGAGGAGTGGTGGAGCTCTCCAGGTTGGTTCTCCTTATATTTTGAAATTGTGTACAGTCACTTGCAGATCCTGCTGGAATGTAGATCGTGACTCAGTAGGTCTGGACAGGGCCCGGATTCTGCATTTCCATGAAGCTCCCTGGTGAGCCCCTGCTGCTGCCACTTCTTCTTCAGGACCCGAGTTGATGGACCCTGGCTCTCACCCACTGCTGCAGTTTCTTCTTAGAAATGCGGGTAACACAGCTGAAGAACAGTGAAGTGAGAAGTGACCACATCTGGGTCCTAGCTTTGCCTTGCATTCACAGGCAACCCCGAGGAAGCCACTGTGGACGCCGCATTCCAATTTACTCCAACTGTAACCTCACCCCTAAAAGGTCCCATGTCCTGGGCGTGCATCTAGCTGAGACTGTGCTGCCAGGGGCCTTAGAAAGGGGTTGTTTTTTCAAGAGAAGACAGTTTTGAGAGTTGTGCACACATTTTACTAGTGAAGAGAGGGGAGCGGGGACATGCTCAAGAGAGACAGAAGCCCAGCAAGCAGGATGGGACAGAGGAAAAGGGTGAAGAAAGAAACGGAGTAACTGGAGCACTGGCCGGTGTGGAGGCAGCAGGCACGAAGGACAGGGACTGGCTTGACAGCGCACCAGTGATGCACGAGGCACCGTAAGGGGCGCAGAGTGAAAGGAACTGCAGAGGGAAAGAGAAGTCAGAGGTGCATTTTATGTGATGGGCAAACTACAAGGGCTGAAGATGGGTGCTCAGCTGTGGGGCAGGCCTGAGAAATCAGGCTGGAGGAGGGCCTTGAAGCCTGGGAGGTAAGGTTTTGTGAGGGCTGAGATTTCAGTGAGGTGTCGGTGAGCAGGAAATACGGGAGAGAGAATCTAGGGGGACGTGAAGAATGCCACCTGGATGGAAGAAATTCACCCTTTGGTGGGGGAGGCGTGGAGTCTGCTGGTAGCAGCAGAGGAGTGATAAATGGGGTCCCATGGGGCCTTTGATTCCGCCTCGGAGATCAGTTGCAGTATGGAACCCCTTGCCCTAGCCCTCTCCAAGCCCAGCTCTTACAAACCCAATGCACACGCCCATTTAAACAGGGGTGGCTAGAAGTGGACTTTGCAGGCGGCATGCATGGCGGTGCACCCTCCTGAGGGCACTGAGTCTTCTCAGGAGCCAGGTCAGTGTGGAGGTGACACCATGTACGTAGGGAGTCTGGGGGCTGCACTTGGCCCACATGTTTCTCTCAACAAGTTCTCAGCGCCCAAATCTTAGAAAAGGCACAGGGTATGAATTTCAAAGCAGTGACCTCACTCCTGAGGTTGGTCCTACAGCTGGAGTAGCATGGCATCCTGAGAATGTCCCCTATAGAACTCCTATTATGGGGCAGCACGAGACTGAGCACAGGTCCCAGCCACTGGGTCCTGAACCCTGCTGCTGCATTAGCTGGAGCTCACAGTCCCCGTGGGCTGTTCCCAGCCATCACTGGGTGCATCATGGGGCTCAGATGGGCCTGTTCCTGGGGCAGGGGACTCCTCTGCCAGTTCCCTTTGGCAGGGGACTCCCTGAGAGCCTTGCTAACCTGTTTAGCCTTTCTTAGACTGCATAGCTGTCCTGATAACTCTCGCCTGCCCACTCTCTCTCCTCCACACGAGGTCAGGCTCCATGATCTGACAGCACCCCCAGCCGTACCCATTTCTTCTCACCATATTTCCCCTAGTGAAATTCTAATACAAATGGGGTAAAACATGGCAGAGTAGATGTGCTAAGTTTGTACCAGCAAATGATGTTGATATCAGAAGGGTGGAGGGTTCCTGGCAACACACAAGCTGGAGAGGGAGGTGAGCCCAAGGTATGGGGTATCAGGGCAGATGCCTCTGGGAGTCACCCAGGGCCACACTCATACCCCTGACCCTTTTCACCATGTGTGAAGGGAGTCGGGGGTTTCTGTGCCCCATCCCTAATATCTGCTGTGAGCCTTTCAGTCACTGAGCCCCCACCGCCTCTGCCACCCAGCTCATTACCCCAGCACCCCGCCCATAATTTTCCCATCGCAGGGAAGCATGCAGCCCATTGGTCCTGCCTGCCAGCATCTTACCGTCCCCCTGCCTGTCTTGCCTCCCCCCACAAGCCAGCGTGGCCTCCAGTGATCTTCACCACCACCCTCCCATGCCTCTGCCTTCCCTTCCCACATCCTCCATGGCACTGGCTGGCACAGCCCCCAGGCAGTTGACTCCAACTGTCCACCTACTCCGCGCTTGCATCAATGCAACTGTAAGTGAAGGGAGAGGAACAACGCAAGATGCCACACTGCAGTCAGTTACGGCTCCGCTGGGCCATCTGACTTCATTTTCCCAGTCCATTCACTCTCCTTGTCTCCAGGTGACTATGTCTTGTCATCTCTCTTCTCCAACAACCCCTGTCCCTCTTTACCATAGCCTGGTGCTAACCCTCCAACCATTTTCTTTCTGAGTGACGGTGGCTTCGTTCTTCCAGCTACTCAGGCCACACCTGGAAGTCAGCCTCCTTCGTTCACACTCTGCATCCAAGTCATGAGCAAACTGTGCTGGCTCCACCTTCGGCACAGCTCCCAACCCACAGCACCTTCCATCGCTCCCGTCTCCACCCCCTCGCACCTGGCACCTGGGTTACCTGGAGCCGACTCCCTGGCTGCCTGCTCCCTTCTGCTCTTGCCTCCCCAGCCCCACCTATTGTCAACACAGCAACAGAAGAGATCAAATCTGATCGTGTCATTCTTCAGCTGACAATCCTCCAATAACTCTCCAGCTCTCTTAGAGTGAAAACCAAAGTTGTAAGGGTCAAAGACCCGGTGGCCTGCTTCCTGCCATCGCTGACTCACTCTCTTACCACTGGCTGGCTTGCTGTTTCCTCTCTGGCCTCATTGTCACCCCTCCTTGACATTCTGCCCCTGCTTCCTGGCCTCTTCTCTGTCCCTCAGACACATGGAAGACATCGGCACCTTTGTGCTCCACGTCCCTCCGGCCCCAGGACTGAGTTCCCCGGTCCCTTCAGCGGGGTGCTCCTCAGGCCCACCTTTTCGATTTGGCCCCGGTGCTGATGAGCAGGAGTCCCTCCCACCCCTGTCCTCAGTTCTCTGTCCTCTGTGCTGCTCTGCCCTTTCTCCTCACTTGGCACATGCCACCACCTGGCACGTGCAGTGTTTGCACATGGTCTGTCTCTGCAACCAGATTGTCAGCACGACCACTGTAGTATCCCTGCGCCACACAGGAGGTACCCAAGAAATAGTTGTCGCATTAAGGAAGTAGTGAAAGTTACAGGGGGAAATGAGTCCAGCTACTGAGGGAGAGGCAGGGGGTGGAGTTAGCCCACCGAGAACTATCCTCAGGGAGAATATTTTGATGGAGACGGGGGAGAAAGAGGTCATCACAGGAGGAAGATAGGGCTGCCTCCAAAGGCAGGGCCCTTCTGAGTACATGAAGCATCTGCCTGAGCCTTAGTTTCCTTGTTGGCAAAGCAAGAGTGGGGAACCTTCCTTCCGCTCATTGTGAAGCCAACTCGAGACGGTGCTGGCACAGGCCTGGTGCATGGTGGGTGTTCATGAGGGCCAGCTGGGCCCAAATCAGATCCAGTAGAGGACCGAGTCCCCTGTCCCCTCCCAAGGGAGATTGAGGCTGCATATCAGCCACCTTTGCTCCTTGCTAAATTAATTAGATCATGGAAGCCCATCCCAGGCAAGGGGAAGAGTCCCTGGGGTGGAAGATTTGAAACCAAGTATAGTAGAGAATGAAAAGACAGGGCTGGGAGTGGGGTGGAAGGCACATTCGACCTGTCAGTGGCTGGGGTGGGATTTTCCATCTTCTGTCTATAGTCAAAGGAAGGAGCAACCTTGAGGGGAAACAAGTGGTGATGTATTTCTGTATTCAGAACACCGACATTACTCCAGAAAAAAATGAGAAAAGATTATGCAGGAAGGGAATTGAGTCTGTCAGGAGCGTCAAGAAAGAAAGAGAGAGAGAGAGAGAGAAAGGTATAGAAAGGAGCTGTTTGTTGCTTTTTGTTCAGGTTTTTATCTCAAGAGTCTGTTTATAAAAACGTTCTTTCTTGCCCAGCCTCTTTCACTCCAGCCTGGATGCTTCCCCCCACCCCCATGCCCCTTGTTAGACTTTAAGCTCTTTCCTTGATTAAATAATGAATAAAGCTCTTCTCAAGCTTGGCTTTCCTGGTCCTAGGGAGAAATTACAGATATATGTACATACATATACATGCAAAATAGCCTGAGATAAAGACGCTTAAGATAAACAGGTTTCTGGTTGTTTTTCTTTTTCTTTTAAAGAAATGTCACTCATAAATTGCACTTACAAAGGACACCAATTGAAACGAGGGCAAACCAGCCCAAGTGCAGGTAAATAGTGTGACTGAATAAAGCTATTGGGTTTAAAAGTATTCATTGTTATTTAAAGTTATGATAATCATTTTAAAAAGTGGGCTGGGGCCTTCTCTAGGGATGCTCTGTCTAAGGCAGGTACTGAGCGATGTGAATTATTGTCTGCACGAGGCAGGATTATCCAACTCGTGACCCGTGTTTGTATGTGGCCTTCTTCTCAAGGCTCATCAATTCGGGCAAAACTGTTTGCAGTGTGCCATCTGCACAGCTGCACTATCTTCAGGCTCGGAGAAATGGCCTTGCACATTCCTCCCTCTCAGTAAACCTCCAGTCATGTCCCACAGCTGTAAGAGGGGGCGTGGCATCCCGCCGGCCTGCCCAGCTACCTAGGGGGCGTGGCATCCCGCCGGCCTGCCCAGCTACCCAGGGGGCGTGGCATCCCGCCGGCCTGCCCAGCTACCTGTGGGGGCTTTGCCCTTCTCTCCCTTACAGATTTGTCCCTTTCCTCTCTCTGCTCAGAAACCATGACATAATGAAATGGTGAAGAAAAAATTACCAAGATACTAAAGGAAAGCACGACAATTTTTTTTTTATGGCATAAAATGAATGAGCAGACGAGGTACAGATTTCTGAGCCTCAGCGTAGTCATGTTTAGCTACAGACTAGTGCACAGCGTTTGCAGATTCAGAGAAGACCCTGCAACGAAAAGATTTAGAAGCACAATTTTGAAATGTAAAGCTTGTTCCTTGGCGGATATTGGCTAACAGTCATCCTCTCATCTATCCAACAATTATTCTAGAATGACTGTGGTGTACAGGCGCTGAGAATAGAGGTGAGCAGAACGGAGTTTAGTGAGCAAGCCCTAGCGATCCTAGATCTAGCGGCCCTAACTAACAGATAATAATCAGCTGAGAAAAGCACTCTGAGGGCAGAAACATGCTTTAACGAGAGCATGGCCCCAGATGAGGGATCACAAAAGATTTCTCTGAAAGATTAATGTTTGAAATGTGATCAAAAGGAAGACTAGGACTCAGTTAAGGAAGAATGCAGGGGTATGTTCTAGAAAGCAGGGGTTGGAGAGCACAGGAAAGATGATGCGTGGGGAGAAAGCCAGTGGGGCTGGAGGCCGGTGCGCGGGTGGGAGAGGGCAGGGACAAGCCTGGAAGACGGAGGTCAGGCAGTGCGGGCTGTCTGTTGCTGCACAGCAAACTGCCCCAAGACTTAGCAGCTTAAAACAATAAACATTTATCTTCCCCCTATTTCTGTGGCTTAGGAATTGGGGAGCAGCTTAACCGAGAAGTTTTGATTTAGGGTTTCTCTTGAAGGTGTAGTCAAGACATCGGCAAACCCGAAGGCTTGTTTGGGCCGGCAGGACCCCCATCTGGGATGGCTGTTTTGTGGCTGTGGACAGGAGGCCTTGTCCTCACTATGTGGACTGTCCAAAGGGTTCCCGAGAGTGACATGGCAGCTGGCTTCCTCCAGAGCAAGTGATCTGAGAGAAAGAGAGGCCAGGAGGCTCCAGGGCCCATTGGGCCTCTTCTGCCACGTTCTCTTGATTAGAGCCCGGCCACCAAGTGCAGCCCACACTCACAGGGACAGGAATCCGGCTCCACCTTTAGAAGAGAGGAGCATCCAAAGATGTGTGGACATATTGTTAAAATGCCATACAAGCCATGGGGGATATTGTGACTCTGTGTAGCTGTATTAGTTTGCTAGAGTTGCCGTAATAAAATACCACAGACCCGATGGCTTAAACAATAGCTATTTATTGTCTCACCGATCTGAGGCTGGCAGTCTGAGATCAAGGTGTTGGCAGGGTTGGGTCTCTGCGGCCACTCTCCTTGGTTTGCAGGCGATGGTCTTCTCATTGCTTCTTCACCTGGTCTTCTCTGCCTATGTCCTAACTCTTCCTCTTAGAAGGACATCAGCTGTATTGGATTATAGCCCACCTGAATGACCTAGTTCAAATGACCTTTAACTTGATTGCTTCTTTAAAGTCCCTATCTCCAAATAAGGTCATATCCTGAGATAGTTGGAGGGAGACAGGTTTTCAACATAGGAATTTGGGGGGACATAATTGAGCCCATATTGTGAAGATTTTAGTATTTATTCTCAGAACAATAGGAAACTATTAGAATAGCTTAGGCACAGTGCAAATCTGGCACTAACAGATTGGCATTTAGAAATTCCCCTGGTTGCATTGCAGGATCTCATCCAACAGGGAGCAAAGTGAAAGTCGGCAGGAAATCCTTAGTGCCGTCCAAGTGCAAGGTGCGGGGTGTTGGGATGAGGGAGCTGGCACCAGAGGCAAAGCAAAGTGAACAGATTCAAGAGACATTTAGGATACAAAGTTGCTAGGATTTGGGGTAGACTGGGTAGGAAGGGCAGGAACAAGGCAGGTCAGTGAGGATGCCTGGGTTTCTGGTTAGTGCCTCTGGGTGTGAAGCTACTGGTGGGATGAAGGGTGATGGGGAGGCACTGGTGGGAAGCCTGGCTTTGTTGTGGTTGTGTGGTGTGGAGGGACGTGTTTGTCAACCAAGGAGAGGGCTCCCTGGAGCTGGTGTGTAGTACTTTGCTGTAAGACTGACAGGAAAAGTCTGACCTGCAAATAGAAGTCTGTGAGTCACTGGCAGAGAGGGGGCGTGTGAAGAGAGGGCATGGGTGAGACTGGACAGGGACATGGTATGAGGGAGAAGGGAGCCCAGGGCCGAGGCTCAAAGAACCCTGGCACATATGGACATTGGATTTTGAAGACTCATTCCTCTATTTTTTGACATGCACTGAATTTAAAGCTTTATTTGGCTAGGTCTTTATAGAGTTTGATGTGATACATATGAGAATTAAGTTAAGGGCAAGAGAGCATCCAAATGCGCTTCAGTGTGTGGAGTTCTTTATCTGTGTCCCAACTCTCCAATGGTAACTCCATTGGTGCAGAGATCTGTGTCTGTTCTATTCTGCCTGTACCTGTACGTAGTAGATGGCCGAGAAATATTTGTTGAATGAATCAATGAATAAATATGCTTCAGAACTCTGTGAGGCAGGACTGATATGGTTTGATTGCCCTGCATGTGGTGTTGACCATCCAGGCCTCGCCTGTGCTTAGTGCAATGTATAACAAAAAAATCTCTTTGCCCTATTTGTCTCTGTTTATCTGCACATGTTGGAGAAAAACAGGGGTTTGTCAAGTTCATGCCCATTCTTCCCAAATCTCCCACTACCTTTTCTGTGAGACCTCCTCTGTCTTCCCCCAGCGTTGAGCCCATTCAGGGCAGTATCTCATTGGGCCTCCTCCCCACTGCCTACAACTGTGTGACTGACCTCTGCCCCTTTGCTGTGACTGACCTCTGCCCCTTTGTTGTGACTGCCCTCTGCCCTCTGTGTTCTCTCCACTGTGCTCTGGGAAATGAGCCACTTGTTAATAGCTACAAAATGAAAGGCTTTGTTCTTCGAATGTACAAATTTCAGACCCTAAGCAGATGGGAAGATTGGTGAAGGGGACTTGGAGTACTTGCAAATTATAGTAACCATTGCTAGGGTCTGCTCCATGTGCAAGTGTATTTGTCCTGATGGGTGTGACCAGGGCACACTTCAAAGATTGCTGTGCTCCTCCTCTCTGGAGGAGCAGCCTGGTCCATCTCTAGCTGCACAAGACCATGTTCCAAGTGCTGCCAGGGCATAGAGCCAAGGCCTAGGGTGTCCAAACTCAGCCCATGTTTCCCCTGGCTCTCTGTGACATCCCCTGCTCTTGCATGCCTCTGCCCCAAGGTTAATTGGCATCTACTTTTGTTTTTTCTCTCTTAGCCCCTTTCCTAACACCCACAGATACATTTCTCTCCCTTCTTTGTTACTTCTACCTCTGATAATAACGTTTTGACTATGCAGTGTGTCATGGGAACCCAACTACTTTGCCAATACAAAGTGCAAAATTGAACCTAATTAGGAATGGAAATTAATTATATGTGAAATAATCTCTGTGGGATTGTAGAGATGAATGTGGGTAGCCTTCTCAGGGAAGCCCCCACCAAGGAGGTGAGACTTAGATGAGGTCTTGAAGAAGCGTTTGAAGCTGTTTTGGAATGACAAGGGATAGCGTGGGCTTGGAAGCTGGAAGGAGGGTGAGCCTGAAAGGTTTGTGCTGGAGAACAGAGCGAAGTGGTCAGAAACCCGACTACTCTCCCCAGCTGCAGGCTGCTTGTCTGTCAGCTGAGCTAGCAGGCTTCCCCTGCTCTGAGCATTGGAACCGACAAAGAGATTAATAAACGAAGTTCAGGGCTGAAAAAGGACAGGACCTCCTGAAAACTCAGTCAGTACCTGTTTCAGGCTCGGAAGCTGATTTGTGGGGCATGAAAAGAAGGAACTGGGTGTTTGTTGCTTGTCCAATGAACACAGAAGGCAGAAAGACCAGGGATTTCACTTTTCAGTAGCCTCTCTGTGCCTCTGATGTCTCATCTGTAAAGTGGAGAGAAAAACATTACCTCCTACATAGGCCTGTTATGGGAATTAAATAAGTTAGTTAAAACTTTCAGTTGAAACACGAAACTCCTAGAACCGTGCCCAGCATGTAGCACACTCTCTATCATTGCTACTGCAAACGACCTTATCCCACCCCTTCTCTCTCTCCTCCCTCTGCCTCTCCTCTTCTCTTATTATGATCACTGTCAATGATATTATCAGCACTTCAAACCTGTAAACTGGTGGTGCTTGTAACTCAGTGGGCAGGGCGCTGGCCACATACACCAAGGCAGGCGGGTTTCGACCCAGCCCCGGGCCTGCTAAACAGCAATGACAACTGCGACAAAAACACAGCCGGGTGTCATGATGGGCACCTGTGGTCCCAGCTACTTGGGAGGCTGAGGCAAGAGAATCGGTTAAGCCCAAGAGTTAGAGGTTGCTGTGAGCTGTGATGCCACGGCACTCTATCTAGGGTGACATAGCAAGACTCTGTCTCAGAAAAACCCTATAATCTCTGAGCTTCCTTGACATCAGCTCCCTGAGTTTCCCGCTGCCCCGCTGGCCTGTATCTCTCAGTCTGTTGTTTGGAATTCTCTTCCTTTGCTCTTCTGGAGGTCAAAGCGTGGCTGGGATAGAGCTGGATCCCTTTCTTATCATCGGCTCTGTGTTCTCCATGCTGAACTCCACGTGCTCACTGCAGGGATGCCTAATTCACACCTGAAGTTGAAAGTGGCCCCCAAAGATCTCTTGGCTTCCGAGCCCAAACCTACAATAAATTCTTCATGCGGCACCCCCCATTTCAACAGATGGCACCAAGATTCACCAAGTTGCTTTGTTCTACAATGTGGGTGACTTTCTTGACTCTTCTCTCTTCTTTACAGCTCACGTCCCATTCATCAGGCAGCCCAATTTATCTGAAGTCTCTCTAGCATGTGTTCAAATGTCTCTCATCCTTCAGTGACTCCCACTCTCCCCTCGGCCACTGTCACAGTAGTTTCTGGACGCACAACACCTGTTTTTCCTGTGTTCCAAGCCGTACAAAGCCAGAGGGAACATTAAGTAATTATATCAGGTCAAATCCAGTGATTTGTTATCACACTCAGACTTCAACCTGAATGCCACCAGCATCTAAACCAGGAGGCCCCAGCCCTGCTGTCCACCTGCTACCTTGCAACTGCTTGGTTTCAGCCACACTTGTCTCCCTTCCTCAAACTCACCTGGCTCATTCCCACAGCAGGAGGCCACCAGCTGTGCCCCCTGAGGGGCATGTGGCAGGATCTTTCTTGGTATTCATGACTCAGTATGAATGTCACCCCCTCAAGAAGACTTTCCTGGTCACTGTATCTAAAAGAAGCCACCCAGTCACTCACTTTCACATCAGTTTACTTCAATGCTCTGCCCACACTTACCACCAGGAATAATATTTTCTTGTTTATATATTTGCCTATCATATTATGATGTCCAGACCCTGAAGCAGAGACCTCGTCTGTCTGATGTCACTTCAGCATCCTCAGAGCCTATAACAGCACCTGGCGTGCTGTAGGTGCTCCATAGACATCTGTAATATTTACTGAGTTATAAAGACCCGAGGAAATGTGAGTGAGAGGGCATAGAGTTTGAGCCTACACATAAGCTAAAAGCCTGGTTATTCTCACATGTCTGTCAGCTTGCCTGTGACCCTGCTTACAGCTGTGTGACCTTGGGCTTATTCATCAATCACCTGAGCCTTGATTCACTCATCTGTTAAATACCAGGCTATTATCTTGCTGAATTTTGTGACAATTACACGAAATAATGAATGCATGGAAAGGAGTGTGCCTCGCCTAATATGGATCCCAACAAATTTTACCTGTTTTTATTAACGTTGAACCTCTGGGTAGCGATCTAAACTGAGGCCTCAGCTATTGGAGAAAGGATTTAGTCAAAAAGAAGCCTTCTGCCTCTGGATTGAATAAAAGCAGAATGAAGGAGAGAAAACCCAGCCTGGAGCCTTCCCTCATTCCCTCTGCCTGGCCACCCTGTTATAATGCTGCTGTTGGCAGCACTGTTAAGATGTACATAAATATTGGTGCATTCTAATGGGACCTGCATTGAGGCCAATAAAGGCAATGAGAGGCAAGGTTATTGATGTCTGTCTGAAGACCTCCGCGGAACCCAAGCCAGGCCTGTAACAAGGATCCAGAAGTTGCATCAAGCCAATTGATTCTCTATCACCCCAGAAAGACACGCATTCAGGGACGCAGGCAGCCCGGCCAGCCACAGCCTGTGTTAATGAAAGCATGTAAATGGCCCTGCTCCCAACACTGCTCCCCTCCCTGTAAGCTTGCAAGCCTCCAACCTAAGAGGTGTTTGGCACCTTGGGTTTAAATAGATGAAAACAATGGGGAAAAACCCAGGGTAAGCGCAAGTCTATTTGACCATGCTGCCAGGCGTCCCTGTGACAATGAGAGTTCTTTGTGACATTTCAGCAAGAAGGGTTGGGAGGTAGAGGGGGACTGCCTGGGGTCACTTTGAGTGATCAAGCTGTTGCAAAGCCTGGTGGAAGGTGGAGAGCCCCAGGCAGGAGCCAGGAGAAGATTCCAGGCTTAGGTCTCTGGTCCTTCCTGAGCTTCATACTCACATCCAAGGTGCTGAGGCCTACAGGATGCCCAGGACTCTAATTGTCTGTATGCTTGCCATCTCTCCACTGGGCTGTGAGCCCCCATGAGGGCAGGAGCTGTGTTTTATTCATTATGGACCCCCAGAGTCCAGCACAGTGCCAGGCATACAGATGTCGTTTCCTTAATGTTTGCTGGGTGAATACATAAATGTTCACACTGCAGTCTTGGGCTCCTATCAGGATAGCCACAGCCTCATCCTTGCAGCATGGAAAAAACTGAGAAGGGCAGAGCTGAGGGTGCAGGGAACTCGGAGGGAACTGGTTCCTGGGCGGGGAGTTGCTGGGAACAAGAAACAGAAGCCACCAGAGATGTTGGCGTGGCTTGGATGTGGAGAAAAGGGAACACTTCTACATTGCTGGTGGGAATGCAAACTAATGTATTCCTTTTAGAAAGATGTTTGGAGAATACTCAGAGATCTAAAAATAGACCTGCCATTTGATCCTATAATTCCTTTGCCCAGAAGACCAAAAATCACATCATAATAAAGATATCTGTGCCAGAATGTTTATTGCAGCCCAATTCATAATTGCTAAGTCATGGAAGAAGCCCAAGTGCCCATTGACCCAGGAATGGATTAATAAATTGTGGTACATGTATACCATGGAATACTATGCAGTCTTAAAGAAAGATGGTGACTTTACCTCTTTCATATTTACATGGATGGAGCTGGAACACATTCTTCTTAGCAAAGTATCTCAAGAATGGAAGAATAAGTATCCAATGTACTCAGCCCTACTATGAAGCTAATTTATAGCTTTCATATGAAGGCTATAACCCAATCATAGCACAAGAATATGGGAGGGGAGAGGAGGGGGGAAGATGGGTGGAGAGAAGGTAATTGGTGGGACCACACCTACGGTGCATCTTTGAAGGGTACAGGTGAAACTTACTAAATGCAGAATACATATGTTTTCATATAATAACCAGGAAAATCCCATGAAGGTTATGTCAAACAGTTGGATGAAAATATATCAGATTGTATATGAAGCCAGGACATTGTACCCCTTGATTGCACTAATGTACACAGCTATGATTTGATAAAAATAAATAAATAAATAAACATATGACTTAAACTTTAAAAAAAAAAAAAGAAACAGAAGCCTAGGGCCTGATCCCCACTCTACTCTGAATTTACCAGACTACAGCAACAAACGCTCACAGTCTGCTTCTGCATTCTGTTACGTTCAGCCCGCTTCAAAGGACAGCTTATGCCAAAGACAAGGCCTCCCGGGCCCACTCAGTTGCACTCCCATTTTCTCCTGGTCTAATCGGTCCCAGCTCTCTTTGCTCCCTGGGTTACTCAGGGGACAAAACAGGATGAAACTTGGGGCTGCAAAAAGCCCCGGCATTTGGGGTCTGTGACAGATGCCCTCATCCTCTCACTCCTTCCTTCCTTCATTCATCTCCTCAGCAAATGTTCATTTAGCATCTGCTTTGCTCCAGGCACAGAGAGTTCCCGGGCAGTGACAACAAAAGGGAATGGCGGGCCTCGTCACAGCCCTTTAGAAAGCTCACCACTGCCTTTCTTGGGGCCGCTTCTTCGAGGCAGGGCTGATTCTGAAGTGCTCACGCTCCACGTCTGCAGCCCTAGTGAAAAGCGCATGAGCAGCAGGTAGGCTTGCCTGCCACAGTCCACCCTGCTCCCAACCCGAGTGCTCCGAATCCTCGGCACCCAGAAGAGCAAAGGGCTAATTTCTCACGTGGCATCCAGCAGTCTTGTTCCTGAGATACTGCCAGGTGCTCATTAGAAATTGGTTTCCTCTACATGGGATGCTGGTCCTGCTATTGTGTTTGCCTAGGGGCTGGGGGAGGAGGCAGGCTCAGCACAGTCCGTCTCATTTAATTTATAACTTAAGTCATAGCAGCAATTAGTGTGCATGGGTTACATTCCTTCCCAACACTTTCCCAAGTCCCTTGGTGTCTGAGAGGGTTGGCGGCTTGCTGGAAGATTGGAGTGTGCTCTGGGGGAGGGACAGGTGTGGGGGGCTGACAGCAAAGATGAGGGGGGCTGGTCGTCTTCAGCCCGAGCCATATGGGATGCGTCTCACTTGAAGCATGGGTTCCTGACAGGAGCATCTGCCTCACGTTGTCTGTGGCTGATGTTTTCCCCGTGCAGGGGAGAGGGGGATCTGCTCGGTCCCCACTGTTGTCTTCGGGAAGGAAAGGAAGAGGCCTGGGAGACAGCACCGGGCATGAGAACGCTCAGCACAGCACATCTCCTGACCATGGCCTCCCTGAGTCTGGAAAGGTTTAGAGATGGGGCAAGAGAGTTGCTGGGAGAAAGAAAAGAAAGGGAAAGGAAGGAAGGAAAAGAACACGTTACTTTGAAGGCTGTGTTCTTACTATTATAGCGTCCTCTTTACGGATGTAAAGAATTGATGGGACTCATGCAGACTGAGCTTTTGGAAATATGAGTGTTTGCAAGAAGACCATTACGCAGGCGTGGAGCTAGACTGGGCAGAGGGGTCCTGGTGGGGGCACAAATGGAGCTTTGAGAGGCTAGAAAAGGGGGAGAGAAGAGTAGAGAAGTCAGAGAGTGCTTGGCAGTGGAAATGACAACAACCTCCTCCCTCCTCTGGCTGCGGTTTAGAGGCGGGGCACGGCTGGCACAGGAGAGAAACACGGAGGGACTGGAGTGTGCAGAGCTGAGCCCGGGAGACTCTCTGACCCCCCGAAGCTTTAGCTTGTGCCCTGGCTTCTGGGAAATGTCTGTGCCCCAAAGTCGCTACCACCACTCAGGGAAAAGGACCACGACTCTGCAGTGTTAGGTTAGGAGAACGAGTTTTGCAAACCAACATTAACCAAGAGCTCTCTGTGTTTGTATGTGGTCTTTAAATGAATGTTCAGTATGGGTGTTAGTTGTGTTTCCTGTGACACTTCTTCATGACTGTGGTCAGAGTGCTGTTTGTCTTATATTTTAGATAGTCCCAGGTGTACTGGGGAGGCAGGAGTAAGAAGTGGAATTCAATGAAAATAATTCTGAGTTTGTTTGGGAAATGAAATCAGTGGAGTTAACTCGCCAGAGCGGGCTGGGAAAGTGGCCTGTACATCAGTGCCCAGTAAGTATTATTGCAATGCATGAACCAACTGTTATCTGGAGAAGCAAATCACAGCAAGTGAAAACTTCTGAGTTTTTTCTTCCTATTGAAAAACACTCTGTGCGTGTGTGGGCATGCAACCAAAATTCAGATCCACTTCCACACCTGGTGGTAGCAAGTTTCTTACAAAAGGAGCCCTACTGCTGATACCTTACTGCTGACTCGTGGGCGAGTTTTAAGACCACTTCTCTGTTTTTTAAGGTCCAAATGAAATCTCTGAGCAACACGTGTAAACCACTGTGTCTGGGGAATAAAAACAGTTAACAGAAAAAGAAAAAGCCCATCAGTTTTATTTAAGTAAAAACATGAATAAAAGACAAATGTTAGTTATTTCCTAATGAAGTGATTGAAAGATTTTCGCAGAGGGAGATGGTTTTGGAAATGACTGGGAACCTGGGATAGAAGGCTGAGTAGGAAATAGCCTGACAGTCACTTGGACATACTTTTGTGATGATGCCTCTAGTTCCAGGACAAAGACTTTGACTTTTTTCCTTTAGAGATGACAAATTGAACCAAGCCAGACATACCTTTTTATCCTACTCTTTTATACCTAGAGATACCTATCTCAGAAAATACTGGCTAGGATTCAAGGTCATGGACTGAATGAAACTCATGGTCCCAACAGAGCTCAAAGCCATGAACGTAACCTTATGCCCACAGTTCTCTATCCAGCTAGAGACGGTTGGGAAAGCAGCCTTCAGTGTGGCCTGTATATCTGTGTTCACTCAGTGTTGTTGGAGTACATGAATGAGCTATTAGCTGGACTAGCAAATCATGGTGGAGAAAGGTCACAGGTCAGTTATTGGGTTTGTGATTTATTCCTAAGAAGATGAGTGGTGAAGTTTTGAGTCTTTTCCTTGACTACTTAGGAAAACATAAGCTTGAAGTAGATTGGAGATCAATTACTGAGGAACAGAAAGGTGAAAAGCCCCCAGAAGCTATTCAGAGACAACAAAGTGAAGAAAATTCAAGAGAATAGAGGACCCCACATACCAAGGGAAAAGGATGCCCCAAAATGTAGAAAGTATTGGAAAGAGGAAAGATAATGAAGATTTGAATCTTACATAACAGGAAGAACCAAGACTCCTTGACAATAATAATAATAATAATAATAATAATAATAATAATAAAAGAACGGAAAAAAGCCAGCCCTGGAGGGTCAATTGTCTAAAATTAACAGAACTTTAACTGATTTGGGATTTCCCCATGTTCTGAGGAAGATTAATGTGTGGTATTAAGATGTGTTACATAAATAAAAAGGCTTTCGCAGCCAAAGAAGTATGGGAAACACCAGGTTAAACAATGATAAACAGAGTTCTTTGCACAGACCTTGGAGCCTTTAATACGATCATGTCCTCTGTCAGGCTCCATAAGGGAGATACACTGCTCGCATCGCCCGAGCCTCGCTGTCTAGGGAACACCTCCTTTCATGGAGCATTTGACAGAGTGGGTGTTTGAAGAACGTGCGTCAGAAATGTTGCCTGTGCTTCATTCATACTGGGTCTCTTTGGATTGTGGCAGGGTGGCGTGGCCGGGAAATTATTACAAAGGGAATGGAAAGTTTTCAGTCTTAGCTCTTGTCACCCCACCATCTGTGTGACTTCAGATTTATACACCCTCTCTGGGCTTCAGTTTTCCTCATCTGGCCAAATGACGATGACCAGAAGATGCTGACGTCAGCTCCCGTTTCAGGCTTTATAGTACTGACTGATTTCTTTGGATAGTGGAACCATGTGCATACTATGGGATGGATGGGTGACAGTCGTTCACCGCTCAGTTCATCTTCTGTGTCCCTCACTGAGGTGTCAGTTCCAGGGGGCAGGCCTGCATCCACACTGTGCACTGCTGTGGCTGTAGCACCTAACGCAGGGCCTGATACATGGCGCAAGCGGAATACAGTTATTTTGTCGAGTGGGTGAAGGGGTGGCTTCGTAGTTAGTGAGCCATTACGTCACGCCTGTGACACCAGCCCTCAGCCTCCTCCAATGGCCAAGCCTTCCTGGTGCACACACCCAGCACAGAGGCAAGTGCCACATGGACCTTCTCCGGGGCGGTGCAGACCAGGCATCAGTGTCCACAGGAGGCCTTATGGCCCTGAGTTTGAGTCCCACTTAGGCTGGAGGTGTGCTCTAGAAAAGGTCAATATCTCCCCTCTCAGGGGCGGGGTGGCCCCTGTCCCACCACGGGGACGGCTCCCACAGTCTCTCTCCCTTCAGTGTATGAAGGCAAAGCTCACAGATCGCCTTCTCGCAGGACCGGAGCTGCCGAGAGCAGAGCCGCCTGCTTCATTGTCAGCCACTGCAGACTTGGTGGCTGGCAGTGAGAATCTATTTTCTCTCGCTAAATTAATCACTGTTGGAAGCTGGTCTCCCGGGGTTTCCTCGAACACACACTCCTACGTGCTCGCACAGCTCTCTCCCCTCTCCTCTTGCGCCACTCTCCTCATCTGTCCTTTCCTTGGCCCATCCCCACCTCTGACACACGCAAACATACACAGGCACACTGGAGGTGTTTGGGCTGAGGTGGGTGCTGGTGTGGAAACCGCAAGGTCCCTGTGGATGTTCAGCCTGGACTGGGGAAAGGGGATGGAAGGGGCCAGGCAGATGAAGCAGCTTAGAAGTTGCACCTGCCAGACTCACCCTGGGCCACTTTAGATGTGTTTGGAATCTTATCTGGAGAAGAGTGATGGGAGGAGAATGACTCTGAGAAAAATTGTTCCAGCAGCTCTGACCTGGAGATTGTGGGGTTGATCACATCCAGGCTCAGTTTGCTCAGTATTGGTAACACGTTGTACTTGCTGCCTGCAAGGACATTAACCTAATTTTTCTAGGATAAGCCTTTGTTATCTTCCTTGATTAGACCTCTGTGGGCTCTTTAATCTCTTAAGGAAATAACCTCCACGTGTGTGCACATGCTCACATTTAGTCAGGAGAGGGGGCACGGAGCCTGCTGGTGAGCAGACCTTCCTCGGCATCCTCTGCCCACTGGACAAATCACTCCAGCAGACAGGCAGAGGAAAGGGGGAGCAGGACCAGCTGCCACAGTCCCACAGACCTCTCCCTGTCAAGTTGGTGACAATGCTGGCCCCCAAACTCCTCCGTTGTTTGGAGAACAAGCGGCTGGGGGTAGCTGAGTCTTGTAAACAGAGAAATGGCAGTCCGTCTTCCCCCATTTTGTGGGGTCTATGACTCTAGTGACACATGGAACACTTTCTGGGGGGGGGGGAAAGATCTTAGATTTTGGAGGTCAGAAGAGAAAAACCATATCATTCCACCGCCCACATGGTGGACCCCTGTAGGGTCCCAGGGTGAAGGGCACCATGCCCCTCTTAGCGCGGCAGAACTTGAGAGGTGTCCTGTTTTTTCCCTGCCCTGCTCCCTCCAGAAGTCCAAACAGTCCCTGAAGGAGGAAGGAAGGATGTGGAACTAGGCCCCATCTCTGTGTGGGCTCCTTTCGGAAGGCTAGTCCTCCCCATGAGGGTCTGGGGTCCTGTTCGGTATAAGGATGGTCTCAGATAAACCCACTGTTCCTTCCTGCAGGGGCAGCAAGTGGTGTCAGGGATGGGTCCTGCCTTCCCACAAAACGGATTCAATGCAGAATCTGAAGTGAAAGGAAAATCGTGTTCCTTAAGAAAACTCAAGGTAGATTTAGATGTGGAAAGAAAGGGGGCCCTGCAGACCACGCCCTGCCAGCGCGTTCCTCACCTCTCTGAGCCCGTGTCCCTGTGCTGAACCCTGCACTCGGTCCTCCTCACTGCATAGAGAGGGTGCAAGGATTTAGGAGCCTAGGAGCTTTTAGGATATAAGTACTGGGGCCCATCAAGGCTTGCAGTAAGTGACAGCTGTCATTATAATATTCATAACCACAAATGCGCAGAGGCAGTTAGTAATTAATACATTGTAACTTTTTCAGCGTGTCTGTATATTTGTTGGTCCAGGATCAATTCCAGCACCAGGAGCCTGGTTTGTCAAACATGGGGACTTAAAATATAGGTTGCCTGGATTTTTCTCAGGATTAAAACCATCCTTAGGCCTTTGGGATCGCACCTGTTTCAGGAATTCATCTCTGATGACAAAGTGCCGTTCTCAGAGCACCCCCTGCCCCATGCGGGGTGCTGTCCTCAGCTTCTCTGTCTCCCTTGTACATGGTAAGACCAGCAGCCCTCTCAGGGAGGGTGGAGGGAGCACACAGCCCTCTCAGCTCTGACCATCGCCCCACACTGAGAGCATGAGTGAGTGTCATTGGGGGTGGAGACA
The DNA here is from genome assembly GCA_963574655.1 of Perodicticus potto. NCBI lineage: Eukaryota > Metazoa > Chordata > Mammalia > Primates > Lorisidae > Perodicticus > Perodicticus potto. The sequence goes on along the minus strand of CAUYRH010023889.1, from coordinate 18,670 downwards.
GTAGCGGAACAACCCCACCCCCACCTTTCTGCTGATATCCTGGCCCCACTGCCCCCTCTTGTTTCTGATCTCTCCCGCAGTGGTTCAAATCTGGACCAATGATATATCCACATCTTGTTTAGTGGAGTCTGTGCTCCTACCTCTGGTTTACAGGTGGAGACCTTGGTCACAGAGGAAGAGAGGACGTCATTTCTAAGAGCCTCACACCAGTTTAGGAAAAAAGAAAAAGAAAGCCCATTCTCTGGAGGGGGGTGTGTGTGAGAGAGAGACAGGGCAGGGCTATTAAAGGAACCCCCTATTCCTAAGCTGTAGGAGAGGGCAGATGGGATGAGCCACAGCCCTTTCTTAAGCCCCAGCCCTCCTGTCCCATCTGATGCCAGCACTTTCTGTGGCTCTCCTGGTGTCACGCTCTGGGTCCTGCTGGTATCCCAGCAAGGCGCCTTCCCCTGGCATCTCTGGGATCTGCCTGGGCACTGGCCCGTGTCTCCCTCCTCCCCTCTCTTGGCTCAGGTTTCCTGTCATGCCAATCCATTGTTGGGAGCTGGTCTTTCCTCTTTAGCTCCATTGCTCACAGTGAAAGTGTGTCTGCTGAAATTAATACATTTTTAAATAAAAGGTGGACTCATGCTGGGCCTCTCTTCTTCCTGCCCGGTTCTCCCTGTCCCTTTTTGTCTGTGTGTGCCGCTGCCCTGCCTTCCCATGTGCCCAGCACTGTCCTAGGTGCTTCTGGAATCTCTCTAAGATGGTTCTGTCGTCATGACACTCCAGAGGGAGTACTGATACTATCCCCATTCACACGCAGGGGGAACAACTCAGGTTCACTTTGGTTGGTTCCCTGACTTGCTCAGTGCCACACCACTGGAACTGGGAGCACCAGGATTCACCCCCAGACAGTCCAGGTCCCAGTCCTCACTCTGAATACCATGTTAGGTGGTGTCTACACAGCGGCGAGTACAGGCTGACCGTGTCTCTCCACACGTTCATGTCTGGCCCTTGCACTCGTGCCAGCCCCACCCCGCTGTCCCTTCCTGGGTCTCTCTTGCACTTCAGCATGCTGTCTGGATCCCTGAAGCTCTGTCTCTGTCCCTCTGGCAGTTCCACAGCCCCGCCGCTTCGCTTCAAGCTGGCCGTCTGCCTCTGTATTTTTATCGTCTAATTTCCTCCATCTCTCTCCCTTCCCTAGGCGTGCGGTTTTCAGCTGTCATCCTGCCAGCATCTCTTCTCTGTCTCTGTCAATATCTCTTTCTCTCCGTCCCCCTGGCCCATCTCAGTGCCCTCCCGCTCTTTTCCCTCTCTGCCACGCTCCCTTTCTGTCTTCCCTCTCTTGTTCCTATAGAGGCCCCATTTATTACATCAGGGTGCAACCAAGAGCATCTCTGTCTGTGTCCCTGCCTCCCCGCCCCAGCCCCTCTGCCTCGGCCGAGACGCTCAGCTGCAGATGGGAACCATGTTCAATCCAAGCCCTGTTATTCGCCAAAGAATAACAATGAACTCAGGAACCACAGAGAACATCTCTGTATTTCAGGAGACATCCTGCTCCTTTGGGACAAAATGACTTGTCTTGGTTTATTTATAAACTCTGAGGCTGAGAAGTGCCCTGCATACAGATGGAGCAGCTGGTTGTTGGGTTCCATTGGGGGCCTGTGTGGTTCCCAGCTAGTGCCTCCTCTCAAGGCCAAGGCCAGGGTGTGGGTAGGTGGAGGCTTCATGATCACAGGGTAACTCTGTGTTCCCTGGATGCCCTCAGCAGACAGTGTTTTGGTGCTTGGAAGGCCTTTGGACCTCATGGCTGGCAGTGACCATGCTCTATCTCACTGGTGCCAGCATCTCCCATGTAAATGGTACTTTGAGGCCAGTGTAATGAAATGACTCAAGCTAGAAGCAGAATCCAGGTTTTCCTCCCCCCTCTGCAGACTTCTCTGCTCCTCCACTCTGCCTGGGGGCTCATGGCTGTCATCGCAGGGAGACTTGCAAGCTCTTGGGCTTCCCCAGGGCTTTCGCATGGACAAACTTGTGTGGGCCCTTCCTCACTTACTTGCTCAGATCTGGCTTCTTTTAAAAAACCTTTGATGATTCCAGCCTCACTGTACCCCACCCTTCCTCAGTACCTTGTCTACAGTCTATACCTTGCTGGTAACAATCTATGTGGTCACCTTCATGGCTAGAGGGGCAGTAGCACCTTATGACAGCATGAACATGTAATAGATTGTGCCTACTCAATTGAACTGTAGGGATTTTGAAGACAGGAATTATGTTTTCTATTGATGTTGTCTCTATTCCTGCCATAGGAGCTAGTTTAGTTAGTTTAGCATCAAACACCCAGTAGTTATTCAGTAAATATGTTCTATGGCCCAGAAGGTCTGCATCTGGCTGAAAACTTGGTCGTGCCTCACCAGTGCCCCTGCCCTCTGGCCTGGGAGCTTGCCCACAGTGCAGGGAGGTTGAAGAATGTGTAGCAAGCTTCAGAGAGGAAAGGCCCAGCCTCAGCGGTGCAGCAGCTCTGTTCCCAGATACTGGTGATATAAGCTGGGACCATCCACGCATGTCTGCAGAGGCACATCCTTATGTTACCCAGACCCCTGCAGGTAAACTTTACCAATAGCAAAAAATGCAAAATTAGCTGGAAAATTCTCTTGTCTTAAATCCCCCTGCTTTTAGGGAACTGCTTTTTCCACCCCTGGCAGTAGAACTGTGCCCACCTGGCTCAGAGATTTCCTGGGAGTGTGAACACACACAGCTGCAGGGAGCAGATGGAACGGAAGCACTCTAGAAATGGGAGGGAGCGTAGCCAGCTACCGACTGACCATAGCTTTCCCGCTGCAGTCTGATGGTGCGGATGAGCTTGCCTGAATAATCTGTCCTAGGCTCTCTGGTCTCCAGAAAGGATGGTGGTTTCCTACATGGTCTTCCTGACTCTGCCAGGGCTTTTGACTTTAGGCCCATTTGTGTTGCATATTTAGTTGTCAGTGTCACCTCTGTCCTTGAACTTTGAGATCTCTCTTTTCTCCTGCCCTGCAGCTGCAAGCTAGCTCACTCCCAGGAGCAGCTCCCAGTGCTGTCTGTGCACCAGAGAGGAAGCCGGCAGGAGAGTCCGGCAGAGCAGGGAGGCAGGACCATCCCAGCACGTGTCCTTCAGGGCAGACCCCTTTGTGTTAATTGATGGTGGCAGAAAGGCAGGAAGGCTACACACTGGTCCGTGTGACTTGCAGGTGAGAGGCGGGCACTTGAGATAAAGGCAGGTTTTCAAACCTGGCTGTGCATGAGAATCACTTAGGGCAGATTAAAAAATATTCTGACACCAGGGCCCCATCCTGGAGATCTGAATTTGGCACATCCCAGGTAAGGAAAGGAACTTATATATTTAATATGCCCCCTTCTCTACCCCCAACCAGGCAGACCTTTGTCTATTTCCCTCTAGCCCACCTCCTCAAGTCATTCACTGTCGCTTTCCTTATCCTTAGCATTGCCCTTTCTAGGATGGCTGAGAGTAAGAAGCAGGAAATTTCATGTACCAGGCTGGTGTTGGGGAAATAATTGAAAGAATTGCTCTGATATATCCCAATCATAGGTGCCATGAGCTGACTCTTAAGTCTTATAATTGCTGCACATTAGGAATAGCTTTTCCTTTATGATTGCCCAGAACACAGGGAACATCTGAAGGCGCCTAATGCATTTCTCAGTGGGAAGGCATTCGTTCCCTCTGGCACTACTTAGTCCTAGCCCCCGGCTTCTCCCTCCTCTCTCTGTCACTCTTGATCTTCCTTCTCCTTCTTAATAAAAAGTATCTTTCATTTACCCTTTACTTCTGCAGGCTTGTACAGTTTGCAAGCTTCTTTCCCGTATGTTATTTCTTCCCAACAAGAAACCAGCAAGAGATATGCAGAGATTTTAAATTCCCCATTAGTAGAAGTTCAAAGTGCACAATGACTTGGCTAAGGTCTCTGTCCCAGGAAGTGGTTCTCCCTGCCTCTGGTGTTTCCCCCTGGGATTGTTAAGAGGTCTGCAGGGGGAGGGCTTGTGATGTTGTCAGGAAAGGGGAGGCCGTGGGGGCCCAGCGCAGGGAGGCGGTGATGTGCTCTGACATGTGGTCCCTTCCTGGGGATATCCTTTCCTGCCCCCCACCATCACGCCACAGCTGCTCCAACAAAGCCACAATCACAGAGGGCCACTTTGCCTTGCCCAATGCAAGGGAGACGGCAGGGCCCAGAAACAGAAGCGGCAGAGGATGGAAATTGAAGAAAGGTGCCTGGAAGCCAGTGGGGGATACAGGTAGAGGGAACTGCTGGGGAAGGCCTCACAGCCACAGTTCTGGCACACTCTCCCTAGCACTTCCCTTCAGCACAATCTGCCCTCTGGCAGCTAAGGAACAGCAGTGCAGTTACATTCCTAACTTTTCAGCTCCTTTCTTCTCTCCCCAGATGATTCTTTTTGCCAAAGAGTAACACAATAGGCTTTCCAGTGGGAATCCATACAGCTGGCCCCAAGTCCTACGTCAGCTGTATATTTCCTGAGTGGCCTTGGGTGTAAAGAGTCGCTCACCCTGAGCCTCAGTCCTGCCACCTATAAAATGGGAACTGTGTAGGCCTCCTGGAGCTGTGGGACAGTAGGTGAGATCACCCGTGGAGGAGCGACCTCTCGTGTGGAATCCAAGTCCTGGCTTCTCTGTGCCCCTCTCTAATTAGCAGGGACTCCCCAGGTTCTTCCCGGCATTAATATTAAATAGCCCCTGTATGGGAGAGTGTTCGGGAATGATAAATGTCCTCACTAATATAAGGAACAGTTTTATATTAGGAGCAGTGAAGTGAAGAAGGAAGGGAAGAAACAGATCTTCTCACTTCCAGATGCTTTTCACTGTTTCAGCTTTCTTGCCTGTTGCTGGTGTATCCTCTGGCCTTTCTGGCTGTGATTCTCACCCCATCCTCCTTTTAGTCCTATCAGGAGATCTGTCCCTTATTTTGGTCCTGAAGAGAGTCCTCCATCTATCCCAGCCCCAGCCCACCCTGGTAGCTGGTCCCAGTACTTGCCAGGTTAATTAGGAGGTGTCCTGGCTATTCTCTGCACAGAGCGTGAAGTCGCACACTGGGGAAAGAGCTGTCTTGCCTCCCGGATCCGAAGCTCCAGAGGCTCCACTTCCCTATCCTGGGACAAAAGGTAGCTCTATTCCACCCACCTGCCTCGAAGGTTTGCCTTGAGGATTAATGCAGACAATCGGAGGCTGAGCCCTGGTGAGATTCCAAGTACCTGGAAACAGCTAAATCACAGCTTTCTTCCCATAATCTTATCACTTGCCATTAAAGATCAGAATATGAAAGCTGCACATTTGTAAAGCTCAGGCAATGCCTCCACTGAGCAGCCACAGAGAGAGAAAACTCAAAATAGTTCTCCTTCCCCAGCAGTTACTATGGCACCATGCATATCAGGGATTAATACCCTCCACACACTGCCTTTGACAGTGAACCCTGACACTGAGCTCTCCCTTTTACATCCTCCTGGTGTGGATGGCGACAGCATTCAGTGTTTACAGGGTACTTTTCATTGCCCAGAGTCCTAGGACACCAGCCCAGTATCCTCTCACAGACCCCCCTCCCCACTCCTGTGTATGGAGCCACCTATCAGAATGAAAGTGACAGCTATCTAACAGCTTTGTCCCATCCCCAGGCAAACAGACACTTAGACCTCAGGAGGATGGTGGGAGATTTCTGCTCAGGTACCACCAAAGCTGAGCAAGAGACAAGCCTCTATCATAGACAGGAGGGAGCCCGGGCGCTGCCCCCGTGCTCCCGTGGGTGTTCACGGACATGCTGCGTGCGCATTTTTGTGCCAGTGATTGCATCTGTGCGCATGTTTGTGTGTCTGCTTCTGCTATGCACAGGGTACAGCGGACAGGTGTGAGCAGTTACACACCGCACACTCACAAGACAAGGTTGTGTGTGAGTGCACCCGTGTGGTGAAGGGGAAATATGAATGTGATGTTTGTGTTCACATTGCCATCTGCTGTGCCCATGGGGGTCCACAAAGGGGTAAGGGGCCCACTTGCTCTGGGCTGGCAGTGCCAAGCTGTGCTACCCTCTCGTGAGGCAGGGTCAGTGACCTGTAACACTCAGTAGTTATCTATAGCGCTTTAGAGGATCCACAAAGCCCCGTTCACTCAGGCATTGCTAACAGCCAGCAGCGACAAGCCCATGTGCACAGTGGGACTGAGCTAGAGGCTGAGAAGAGAGGTCCCTGTCTGCCTGGCTGCTCTGCAACTTGCTAACGTTTTGCTCTTGCAAACTTAATGCTGCCCCTCTGCCTTTCGCGTCTGGTGGAGTCTCCGGCCCATCTCTATGCTGAGTAAAAAATAACACCATAGTCATTTGGCAACTCCAGTCACCACCGTCTCCCCAAATGCTGCCCCCTTTGTCCTGGCTTCCCCTTCTTTCTCTCTTTCTGAGCATCCACTGAATTAGTCACATTCTTAATTAACTGAGCTGGTAAGAGCTCTATTAGGTATTAAATGTTTGTCACAATCCAATTAAAAAATCCATCACAGCAAGACAGGTTTTCTGAAGCCACCAGATTGATGCTGGGGGCCTGCTCTTCTCTTCTCTGCCAGGGGATGAGGAAGAGGAACAGGATCCAAAAGGCAGAGGAAGCTGGGGGAGGGTAGCCCAGGAAGGGCCAGGTGCAGGCGTGTTATCGTTGGAGCGTCTCTAATGCCTGGAGGAGTCAGACTGCCTAGGGTGAGCAAGCGTCCAGATTGCTCCAGACACTCTAAGGCAGGGGTTCTTAACCTTCCTAATGCCGCGAGCCTTTAATGTAGTTCCTGTGGGTCGCGACCCCCAGGTTGAGAACAGCTGGTAAGGTTAGCAAAGACTGGTTGGTCACCCTAGGCTACAGAGTCACTGCTCCTTCTGGCCCCATAGGGTTATGTGGTAAGCCTAGTGGTGGTTTGTGTGTGTGTGTGTGTGTGCGCACACAAGTGTGCATACACACCTGCACACTGGGGAGCGAGGTGGGCTGGGGTGAGGAAGGACAAGATTGATAGCTTAAGCCTGGTGGGAGGCTTTTTGGCTCAAGTATAAAGAATGGAATTTGGTGTAGTTGGGCTGTGGTTTGCAGGGGTCTAGCTCTAGGCCAGAGCTGCCATTCAGAACTTTGTCTTTCTGTTCCATTTTAAAGAGACCTGCTCAGGAGGGGAGCTATCTGTGATGAAGAGAATAGAGAGCAAGCATTCATCCCTGGATCCCACCTGCTGTTCCCACGCTTCCTTGGGAGGCAGGGTCCCTCTCCCTTTTTCCTTTAACCTTTCCCCTGGTGGAACTCCTTCTCCCCGCTGGGCATGTCTCCCCTGGCCGGGCCCTGTTTAATGGACCCCTGGTTTGACACCCCCTGATGTCCTGAAGACACCACAACTACTTCCCCCATTTGATCTTGCCAAGAGGCACACAGCCGTATTACTCCAGGGAACTGGGCCCCCGGGTGAGAAGGGGAAGGGCAAGCGTGCGGCCGCAGTGGGTACCCCAGCACCTCCCAGATTGAAGGCATCGCACGCTTTGCTACCTCAAGTCTCCCGATGTGTTTTTCAGTGTCTTGTTCTTAAGGCGCATCTTTTGTGGCTCTACTCGCTGGCGATAACGGATTGCTTCTTGTTATGATTGGCATGCTAAAGATGTCTTTCACACTCAGTTCTTTCTAATTCTCCCCTCCCAAAGCAGCAGATCTTAAAATCTGACCTTCCACAGGAGACTGTCTGCATCTGTGTGGCTGAGGGGAAGTGTTTACTCACTTCGATTGTGAGGTCCTGCGTGGCAGGAAGCGAGACTCATTCATCTGCTTGTCCTCAGTGTACCGCACTGAGCTGAGAGTCATAGGAGACACTTCAAAGCCTTTGTGGAATGGCCAAATGAATGAGCTCACATTCAAGGCTTCCTTTTTTTATTCTTCCAGGCCCCAAATGACCTTGCCCCTTTGCCTCTGCATCAAGCAAACATGTAACTGTTTATCCAGCACCTGCTCATTCCACTGAATGATTCTTCATTCTCCATCAGAGTCACCTTGTCTGTCTTAGCTTATAAATCCCTGAAGGGCAGGACCCCTGTCTGTTTAATTGCCTCCCCACAAGGCTTGGAGCTGTGCTAATTCTCTGAACAAATGGATGTCCTTGGTGCTGGCCCTTCATTTCTTCATTCATTCTCTCACCATCCATTGAGTGCTTACTCATTGGCCTGCACAAGCTTGAGGAGAACAGGAAAGAATTGTCTTGTTTTTGCCTTTCCCTCCGAAAGCTTGTCATTAGGCTGAGGAGACTTCAAGGCATTTGGAGGAAATAGTTAAATAGCAAGATGAAAGCAGATTTACAAGCAGATTTTAATTATGGGCCCCCCAGAAAAGGAGGCAGAAGCACTTGCTTTTGGAATGGAAAGCAGAGACTGGTGAGTGAGCTGTGGTTCCAGAGGTCAGACGATGTTTCACAGCCTCAGCTGGAACTTGGAAGAAGCCTAGGGCAGTCCTGTGACAGGGTGTTTCCAAGCAGAGGGAAGAGCAGAGATATGCAGACTTGGAATCAGAAGTGTGTTGATTGAAGGAAAAGAGTTTTGACTACCCTAGCAGGAAGCAGCATTTCAGAAGGCAATGCAGAATTGAAAAGGGAATATGAATGCAAGCTGTGACAATGATAAATCAGACCGGATTCCTGTAGGATGCACCTGTTTCCTCCCACTCAGCAAACTTGGAGCTTGCTGGAAGCCCATGGTCCCTTGGCATGGAGAGTGGCTTGGAAATTTCTCAGGAGAGAAAGGAGCTGTGAGTTGTCCTCTGGCCTGATTATAATTCACCTCTATATGCACACAGGTTTGGGGCCCGGGCACAGCTGTCCTCACTGAGAAGGCCTGCAGAAATTGCCTTTGGGTGGAGAGTGACAGTTGTCAGTTAATGGTTATTAAGTGACAAAGACAGTTCATCCTTCCTTAGGGAGAAGAGCAACATTTAGGATTGTCTCACCTACTTACTGCATTAAAAAATAAAATCAAATCATCAAAGTCACCACATCTCTCTTATTATAGGCCCAAATCCTGGGTTGTCACAACTCATAGGCCAAAGTCAAGGTGGCTCCTGAATAAGGATGTCAGTCTATGAGCATCTTCTTGTCCATGTCGGCTCCAGTGAGGCGAGGTGGGGGGATGTGAGCTCGCTGACCGGGGCAGGCGGGCAGGCATGGAACATTTGATGAGTGCCTGGGCTTGGCTTTTTACACAAGATTCTTTCTTTGGTCTTCCACCTCTGCAAGATTTTATTGTCCTCATTTTACTAATGAGGACACTGAGACTGAGAGATAAATAACTTAGCCAAAGTCGCTGTGCAGAAATTTGAACGTATCCATCATCTCTTATTCAGAAGTTTGGTGGGCTTCTCCTCTAAGCCAGCTACTGTGCTGATGCCACAGTCCATGCCCTTGGTGGAAGATCACTATTCCTTGTCCTTCCCAAGTCCCCACCACAGGCGCAGTTCACAGGTTTCCTAGGATGAGGAAAGCTCATGCGGGGCCCACAGACCCAACTGGGGCTGCTGAGAATCATAATGCTCCCAACATAAGGGCAGTTTTCTGGGCCTGGTATAATCAGGATGTGGAGGTAAGGCCTGTTTCACCCCCTTTGCAAGGTTTTTAGATTTAGTAAATAAAATTACAGGGTACCCAGTTAATTTGAACTTGATAAACAATGAATAATAATAATTATTATTATTTTTTGAGACAGAGTCTTGCTCTGTGGCCCCAGGCAGAGTGCAATAGCATCATTCTAGATCACGGCAACCTCAAACTTCTGGACTCAAGTGATCCTCCTGCCTCAGCCTCCTGAGTAGCTGGGACTGTAAGGTGTACTCTGACACCTGGCTAGTTTTTCTGTTTTCAGTAGAGACAGGGTCTTGCTCTTGCTTAAGCTGGTCTCCAACTCCTAAGCTCAAGTGATCTACCCGCCTGAGCCTCCCAGAGTACTAGGATTTCAGGTGTAAGCCACCGTCCCTGGCCAGCAATAATTCTTTCATTAAGTATCCCACATAGTATTTGGGTGAAATACTATACTGAAATTTACAGAATACTATGCTGAAATTTTATTCAGCATAATTCAAATTACCTGTGTGTCCTGGGTGTTTATCTGGCAAGCTTATCCCTTTGCCTCCAGCCATTGCCACGGTGCTGAGTGAAGAACAACATCTCCACGCCCATTCAGGGCCCTGGCAAGGTAGTGGAAGTACTAGGGGCCTCTGCCAACCTCAAAGGAGTCAGGGTGGTCCACACTCTCGGCATGGCCGGGCTTCCACAGGGCAGCTAGTCTGCCCGGCTGTGTAGAGCTGGCTCCCGGGGGGCTCTGTTCCTGCTTCTCACAGCTCCTGAGAACTAGGCATGAAGGTGTTCACTGGACGCCTCCTCCTGGATGGCCATGGGCTCCCCAGAACTCACACCCTACATGTCCAAGGCTGACACACCCCTCCCCAAGTCTGCACCTCTTGCATTGAGTGTGCTACTAACTTCTGCTGCCCTCTCTTCCTGGAGGGCCCGCAGGCGTCCAGCAACCTCGTGATGTCCTCTCCCTTCTTCCCAGCTCTCTCTCCATCCTGTGGTCTCTCCTCACTCACCTCCATGCTACGGCCTGAATTCCAGCCGTCCTCATCCTTCCCCTGGATGATTGTAACAGCTTTTCACTCATTTCCGTAACCCAGCCCTCATGAGCGCTCTCAGGCTGATCTTCCCCAGATAAAAACCTGATTCTGCACTTGCTCCTTTCAGATTGTCCCTGGCTCCCATGGATTTCAGAGCAGCATGGAAACGCTTAGCCCGGCATGTGGTCTTCATGACTATGTCCCCTGCCTCTCCAGGCCCATCCCTCCTTCCTCTCCCACAACCCTCTCTCTCTCTATGGAAACCATTTGTGTTTTCCCAACCATGTCCTGCCCTTTCCTAACTTTATTTGTCCTTCAGAATTCAGCCCAATCCTCTCCCTTCTAGGAACCCTTCCCTGCCTCTGTGATACGTCCCTTTGCATCGCCAGCACCCGGCCTGCTGGTCTCAGTCACTTGTCTTGGCCACACTGTGGTGTTAGATTTGGCATTGCTGCTCTGAGCTGTGCCGAGCACATGGTGGGTGCTCAACAAATGGTAGCTGAATGAGTAAATGTATACATAGTTACCAGACTGAAAATTTACTTACTTACCAATTCTCTGAGCTCACAAATTGCCAGTATAGAATTAAAATATTCTTTTCCCCTTCTGTTTGTCCGGACGCTACCCACCTCCCCCTCTCACCCTGGGATGCAGCAGCACCAGGAGTTCACCTGGTTTTTCATACCAGGCCTTTTATCCTGAGATTGAGGCTCTCAGACCCTGAATGACTAGATCCTGAAGTTATTGAAATCCCCAAACGGGCTTTGACAGTTCTCAGGGGTTAATGAAGTCACCAGCCTGGTGCCCCTGGAGATAGGAAATATTGAAGTGGCAGAGGTCGTAGTATAAGTGAAATGAATTTCATGACCTCAATCTGGGGCCTATGCAGACATTTCCCAACACTGCAAAAGTTTGGTGTGCCTGTTACCGTTGGCTGGCTTCGTGCAGAGGACGTGGAGGGGGGGGGAGGTGGGGTTGCAGGCTGGCCTGGCCCAGCAGGGTGCCCTGGCATAGTACAAGGCACATGATGTAACAGCGCAGAGCCCAGTCCTGTCCCTGTGCTTCTGCCTCTGCAAAGCGCTGGAAGCAAGATGCTGGGAGAGCCCTTGATCCTGAGTTGGGACTGCTCAGCAGCAGTGAAGTGAGAGGCTTAGGTGTTGTTTTTTTTGTTTGTTTGTTTGTTTTTCTGAGAACATAGAACCAAGGACTCAGATTGCTATTTTTTAAAGGAACCACCCTTTCTTCCTTTTTACTTGCCCATCGCCCAGAGCCCTCTCCCCACAGGCAGCTCTGCCTCCACCTCCAAGATCTGAGAGGTTGCCTTTCTGCCTGCATAGGTGACCCTCTCCAGAACCCCTGGCTCAGCTGGTGGCTGTTAACATCAACACCCTGGTAGGGCCTTTTTGCAAAACCTTAAGTTGGATTTCCACTGGGAAAAAATCCAACTGGGTAATTACATGACCTATGACTGGAGCCCCTACAGTTTTATGAAAAAATGGTTAGCTGTTTTATCCCTGATCCCTGGCGCAGTGGTGCTCTGTGGAGGGCAGAGTCGTGCCACGGTGCTGAGGTGGCATAGCAGCCCCATTTGATGTGGGTAATAGAGTATGGGTTCAGAGGAGAGCCAGGAGTGGGGTTAGACAAGCTTTGAGATTTTCATTCATGTGTTTGCTTAGGGACCACGTTGAGTACCAGGCACTGTGCTTGGCAATGGGCCTTCCTGGGGAGTGCTTTCTACTTTAGACTACAGTGAGGAAGGGAGTCCCAGCTGGGGCAGCACTGTCATCAGAACGGTTTTACTGCACTTTAGCTTTCAAATACATTGCTATCATTATCCCTTTAGCGTGCTCAGTGCCCCTGGTGAGATAATTAATTATCACTTACTGTTGCCTGCTGGGAGAATGTGGGGAAACCAAGGCAAGCTCACTGGCTTCTGACTCAGGAGGAGAGTCATGGAAACTTTGGGGCAAACTCCTCGCAGGAGCTGCCGGCCGTGGCAGGGCACACTTAGCCCCGGAAACCATCTTCCTTCTAGAGGCCCAATGCTGGAGGGAGGCCATGCAGCCCAGGCTCAGGAAGTGAGCACAGCGGGATTCAGGGTAAATAGGCTGAGTTCAGATTTCAGTCCTATTGCTTGCCTTCTGTGTGAACTCATGTAAGTCACTTGTTTTTTCAATCTCAGTTTAACTTACCAAGGAAGGTGCCGCCACTTTCTTTGTAGAGCTGTTGAGATCATTAGAGAGAATATGTGTAACATTAGCACAGTGCTGGTCATGGTAGATGTTCAATCAACGGCGATTCTTACGCTCATTACAGCTGTGTCCGGTATAGGTCCCTGACTCTTTCTGAGTGTCAGGTGGCAGTATTCGTGACTGCCAGCAAGATCTGTCTCCCCCTTTGTTTGCCATGCCCGGGTCACTCTACCTCCTGCCAGGGTGGATTGCTTCCCAGTACCCAGTGGGCGAGTCTCGAAACAGCCGAGGTTAAGAAAAGCACGCTCCCTGCTGTGGGGCTGCCAGATTGCACACATGGGTGGCGGTGCTGGGACACAGCAGTTGGTAGGAAGCAGACTCTGGGGCTGAGGATGACACAAGACATCGCTCCTCCAACAACTAACCTGAAACAAGCCACCTGACCACTAAAACTGAGGTCCAGCAAGACACGTGGAATACCCTTCCTCCCTCTGGGACTCTCATTCTGATGTTCGTTTCTCTGGTAAGATATAAAGATATAAAAATGTTAATTTTACTCGTACAAATTTTTTGGCTAGATGGTACATGAAAGATGACCCCAGACCCTTTTGCAGACATCTGCTCCATCTAAAACTGGTCAAAAGGTATAGGTTAAACCAGTGCTTTTAAAATGTGAATAATAAGATAGGAATTTCCTGGAGATCTGGTTAAAAATGCAGCTCCTGATTTAATAGATCTGGAGTGAGGCCTGAGATTTGGCATTTTATTTTACTTTATTTGTTTTTTTAGACAGAGTCTCACTATGTTGCCCTCAATAGAGTGCTGTGGCGGCACAGCTCACAGCAACCTGAAACTCTTGGGCTTAAGCAATTCTCTTGCCTCAGCCTCCCAAGTAGCTGAGACTAAAGGCGCCCACCACAATGGCTGGCTATTTTTTGTTGAAGTTGTCACTGTTGTTTTAGCTGGGCAGGGCTGGGTTCAAACCTGCCAGCCTCACTGTATGTGGCTGGCACTGTAACCACTGTGCTACAGGTGCTGAGCCAGATTTGACATTTTAAATAAGCTCTCTGGTGATGTTAATGGTGCCAGTCCTTGGCCGCACTTTGAGAAGCAAGGGACAGGTAGATGGTGCTTCTGTCGCTGACCTGCTGACTAGGGCTTTCTCCCTGAGTTCCTCCAATTCGTCCTTCCATTGGGGTGGCCAGATCCTTTGCACCATAGGAGAAAGGTGTAACTGACCAGGAGCGTGCAGGCAGGAGGGGAGGGGGGAGTGGAGTGCAGGGACAGACAGGCAGGGCTGTCAGGGGAGGGAGGATGTGAGAAGCAGGATGCCTTCTGGGTGCTTCTGTTCTGGAATTCCTCATTTACATGTATATCTCACCAGTGAGACTGGAAACCTCTCAAAGAAGGGCTGTTTTCCACATTGTGTTCACAGCTGGTGGCATAACAACCAGCGCATAGTAGGTGCTTCACAAATGTTTGTGAATGAGTAATGCATGATGCATTCACACACCCATGGTGGGTTTTACTCCCTGGATTCTTACTTGCTTACATCCTACGAATGTTGTTCCTAAAGCAGGAAGCATGGGCTGGGCGATAAATGGGAGGTGAACCTGGTCCTCACTGTCACAGCTTCTAGGCTCCTGATGGAGGCTTGCTGTCCACAGTGAACTGCCACACAGAGCAGGTGTCATTTGCGGGGACAGCACAGGAAATGGGAGTAGAAGAGGACGTCATGGAAGAGGAGGTGTACAGGCCTTGAAGGGTGGGCAGGTTTGCAAACAGCAAAGAAGCAGGGAAAATCACATTTTTAAGGGGAAGGTCACTCAACAAGGAGTGGGCAATGACAAGCAGGGAGCTAGGAAAGTTTCCATTCAAAAGCAGGGCCCTAAGGCATCCAGAGTGGGGTTCCCAGAGGTGTGGGAACTGAACATTCTGTTGGGGCAACCCCAGGCCCAGCCAGCCGGACCTACCTCCTGCCTGTGGGGGTGAGCTGGCTTCACTGCTGGCAGACTCAGCACCGTGGGGCTCAGCCTCTCCACTCCCAGCAGCCCTGGATTAGGAGCACCTGGTGGCCACCTGGAGCTCTCAGGAGCCATCAGGCCCTTGAAGGAGATGAGAGCAGCAGATATGAGAGGGGAGTGAGGAGAATAACCAGCCTCGCTCTGCACAGCCCAGAGCCTCCCTGAGGGGAAGTTCCTGAGAGAGGTGAGCAGGGAACCGTGGCTCCAAGCAGCACATCCAGAAAGCTGCCTCTACAGCTGAGCCATCAGGACCACTCTGGCAGGTCCTTGGGAGAGAAGCAGAAGGCAGAGTCCCCCAACTTCCTTGGACTGTTGGCCAGAGAGATGGAGCTAAGCAAAGTCGCATTTTAGAAACAGCACTGCAGACAAGAATCGGCCCATTCCACTTTGGAGAAGTCATACAACCTCTCTGATTCTTAGTGTCCTTGTATGTATAATGGGTGCAATAAAAATGCCTCCCTCTCAGGGATGTATGAGTCCAGTCATGTATATAATGGCCCGAAGTCAGAACAGGTACTCAGTAGAAATCCAATGTATAACCATTACAAATTTTTCTTATTTACTCAAGAAAAACTAAGAGGGTTTCCCAAGAAACTGGACCCTTGTAAGAGGGTGAATGATCTTTGTCATTAGTGGAGTTTTAGCACATATTAGCTACTCAGTAAATAGGCAGTTTTAGAGCCAGGGACCCTGGACTCTTTTCAGCAGACATAAGCCCCACTGCCCCAGGTCTCATCGCACCCCCAGGGTCATGATCACAATCACAGTGCCTTCCCTGCTCAGAGGTCTGATTCCCTCACCGAGCTATAGAAAAGATAAAAGGAATTCTTTACCTTTTTATCTCTAGCATCCAACATAGTGCCTGGCACACGAGAAACACACAAATGTTTGTAAAGAAATAAAGAAAATGAGTAAAAGACTAATTGAGAGCTTTTCATTTCCTTTTCATCCATGGAATCATTTTCATTGCTTCCCAGAACAAAAGCACCGTGAGGCTGCTTCAAAGCGCTGTGTAACTGTTCTTTTTACTGCTCCGATTACTTCTTCGATGTAAAGACCAGCACACCTCTAGGGCCCTGGCTGTCCAGCTGCAGTCCTCTGAGGGACCCTCCAGGACAGGAGTCGATAAGGTGGGAAAAGTACTCTTCTTCCCATGCTCAGGGAGTTCTCAGGTCACCCACCTGGATACCAGCAGCAGAGCTCTGCTGGTCACAGTCTGGAGCCCACAGGAAAGCCAGTTCACAGACAGCATGGGTTCGGAACGTAGGATTGGAGCATCAGAACTCATAGACATTTTTGAAACCAAGTAGCACCATCCCAATTTTAAATAAAACCCCCAAAGAGGTAATGTACATTTTCCACAGGGAGAAAAACTGTGTCCCAATTGCTTCTTCACTCCACGGCAATGTTCAGCATTTAGAAGCCCAGCCGGTTAATGTTAAGATCAAGTAGCCAGTGTTTCTACTAGCATGAACCTTGGCTGTGTCATTCACTCGTAGAGGTGGATGGGAAGTTATTTTACCCTCTTCAAATTCTATCATCCTTTTGACTGTTGTGTATTTCTGCCTGGGAGTTTCATCTGTGCTCACTAAGCACGCTCACTTAGGTATATTATCTTTGGGGCGCCCCTGAAGTTTTCTCCTTCTGCTATATTTTTCTGTCTTAGATATTTTGGGACATGCTTCCCATCAACTCCAACGCCAGCCTCTTCCACCTTTGATTTTTGGCAGTCTGTGCCGATCACATTTATAAGGTTGTATTTTGAATACAATGAACAGACAACATAGGCTTATTGTAGCCTGGACTCTTCCAATGGCTGATTGTCTATGTGTTGACACACTTTACCAGCTTATTGCTTACTGGAGTTGATGGTATATTTGGGAAGAGCTCACACAGTTTTAGAGAACCTTTGCAATTTTAGAAACTAGAGGACTCACAAAGGCTTTAGACGTTCTAAGAAATTCTGCAATCCCTGGTTTCTTAAGAAAAGTCTACCATAGGTCAGAGTTCTGCTCTGACCACTTTGCCTTCCCTTCTGTCTATTTCCCTATCTCAGAAATGTGGTCTCCTTCCACTGCTCAGCCCTTCCTTCCCTCTGCCTCCAGATGTTCACAGCCATGTCAGACTTAAGGCAGTGAATATTGGCAGGAAGTCCCTCTGATCTCCTCCTCGATCTGTGCCTCCCCTTCCTCACCCCTTTCTGATGGAGATTAATCCCAGCAGGAGAGAATAAGAAGGTCAACCATTTCCCTAGGAGTGGAGTGGCCACCCAGGGGGTAAGCCTAGGTCCAGGTTGTGCCCAGAGGCAGGCTGGCTACAGCATGGCAAGGAGAAAAGCAATCTAAAGAATTAACTATTCATTAAAGCGCTACCCAGGTTTAAAAGAGCCTTCTCAGGCCATGCAGCCCAACCTCCTTCTTGGCACAGGAACGCCCATACCTCTGGCCTCCTCCCCTGCCCCGTGAGGTCCAGCCTCTGTCCACATGACACCCACAGGACCCCACCGCCTTCCCCAGGGGCCTGCGCATGGATGGTCTTAATGCTGGGGATTCTCCTTTATTCTGGACGGGAGTCCATCTCCACATTCCACCACCCCCAGTGCACTTGTCCTCTGGGCTCCCACAGAGGAACCCCTCCCTCCCTTTCTCACATGCATCCCTGCAATCACTTGACATGATGACCTTGGACTCTGAGTCCCCAGTTCCCTAGACTCAAAATATTTGGTTCTTTCAGTGGGTCGCTGCAATTCTTTTGTCATGCTTTTGTCTTCCCTCCCATCTGAAGGGTGCAGAGTGGAACTGCCGACCCCCTTCTTCAGTGGCCTTAGTGTAATGGCCCATGTGAGCTTTGTCCTCTCTGTAGGTTGCTGCTGGGGGGTTTTCCCCATTCCATCACTGCTTCACGGTGTCTCTGGAGCAAACAAACCCCCCCCTCCCTGTGCGTTGTCTGCATGTGCTGCTGACAAGCCATTTGCCCCCCACCCTCTACCCACACAGCTTGTCGCCTCTTTCTGGCAAATCCTCATCAGCGCGGTCCCTCTCCTACCCCTGCACTGGGAAGCTGCACTATGAGGTTGTTTCTTGTCTGCTCCTAAAGCACAGGTTCTCTTCTTCCTCATATTCCTCCTTCAACCCTGCCAATGAGCTGGACCTCCGGCTCCAGGGTCTGGAGATGCAGAGCGGGGAAGGAGGGGCAGGAGCTGGGTAGGCAGGTCCCCTGTTGGGTTGGCTTCTTGGGGAGTTGAACGAGGCTGCTGTGGCTTCAGGATTCTAATGTATCCTTTGGAGTAAGGCCCAGAACTTGGTGGCATCAAGGGATAATAGTATCACTTTTACACTACTGGTGGGACTGCAAACTAATATAACCTTTTTGGAAGGCAGTGTGGGGAACCCTCAAAGAACTCAAGCTAGACCTCCCATTTGATCCCGCAATCCCACTGCTAGGCATCTACCCCGAAGAAAAAAAATCCTTTTATCACAAGGACACTAGTACTAGACTATTTATTGCAGCTCAATTTATAATAACCAAAATGTGGAAACAGCCTAAATGCCCACCAACTTAGGAATGGATTAACAAGCTGTGTATTTGTCTACAATGGAACACTACATAGCCACGAAAAAAGACGGAGACTTCATATCCTTTGTATTAACCTAGATGTGGAGCACATTATTATTAGTAAAGCATCACAAGAATGGAGAAATAAGAATCCTATGTACTCAATTCTGATATGAGGACAATTAAGGTCCTAGTACACAGTGGGGGGTGGGGGATGGGGAGAGCTGAGAAAGGGAAGGCGGGAGCGTGGGGGGGATCAAG